>JARFOC010001072.1:373449-387229 GCA_031763485.1 Osmoderma eremita | reverse complement strand
TGTATAATACCCCAATTCCTAAATAAATGTTCGAAATGTAAATTACGTTAATATTGAGTAATAATAAATAAAATTATGGACTTTTTCACTGATTGTTGGATAAAAAAATTGTGGTTTTCTTATATTTTACTGTTTTCCTCAAAATATGCATTTTAACTGTCAGAAACCCAAATGATGGAACCGCAAGTAAAAATGTACAGCTGATTCGACGATTTGGCAACCGTGTGTCGAATTCTCATAAGCTCTGTACTGCATTCGGAGGTTGAGACGATTTATAGACTGCTCCACAGTTCTTGTAATCTTTAGGTGTCTGTATGCATGTCAAATTAGTTGTAGATTGTGACGATGTTGACTCAGTTGATTTACATTGTTCGTTTACAGAAATTGTTAATTAGTACTTTATTTGTATGTCTGCTTTGACGGAACATATAAAAACAAATCGATAGCCCGAACAATCAACAACATCGCAGCGACCGTGTAACTGCAGTAAACAGATGTAAGTGCTCAATTTCCTTTTAACGACAATCAAGTACGTACGTGGTGTGTAACACTGAATCTTTATCGAATGCGTACCGAAGGAACACGCCAATACTGCACGCTCCAAATTGAACTATGTTCAATTAAAATCGTGTAGTTCGATATCGATTCGGTAACGTTTCCTTCCCCGCGCTTTTCTATTGCTCCTTGTCCTTCTATTCTATCCCGCATCACCGTATCTCCTACGTTTTATCCCTTCCTCGTCGAGACGCGCTGCGATCGATACACACTTGAAGTAAAGGCAAGATTGATCGGCCGGTTTATTGAACAATTCATTTTGAAATACGGGGCGACTAAAAACTGTTTGTACAGGATTTGGTTTGGCCGGCGATATTACTTACTCGCTCTCTTTTCCCGCTATATCCCTCGTACTTTATGTTCTAATGTATGTGCCTCTCGCAAAGAACTAATATGAAGGGAAAATTGCTAAAGCGAAACGTTTTAAGCGTCCTCCGGAATTTGGACCGGATATTTTAGTTTGAGATAAAACTGCTAATATTTTCATATATATCTCCGCCAGAAACTGTTGAAAGAGGAAAAAGGAATACCGAAAATAACTTTATATAGGTACGCAAACACATTTCTAATGTTTCGTACAGTTCTTCCACCGTGCGAAGATAATTCTATGCAAATAATTCACGCCACTTTTAATTATATTTTCTTGCAACATCCATTATTTGAAGAGGAACCGTGAATATTACGCAGGCAGTAGGGATGACTTAATTTCTCGGAGGTAATAATAAATTTCTGTCTTGCGATAGGTGTGGATAAATAATAGAGCATTTTTATGTGCCACGTAAAACTTAATTATGCAAAACGGACTGCCGGAGGATGGTTCTATATCTAACCCTGGAGAATTAAAAATATTATCCACACCCTTTTAATTAACACGCGTACACTGTTCTTAATTCAGTAAGCAGCAAGCAATCTAGATGCAACAGCGTCTAGACTAGCAATTTGCCAAGCGTATAAAATTTGTATCAATCGCTTAGGATATATTTCTTATACATACAGTGAATGCGTAAAGGTTGGAATAAATTCATTTAAAATTCAGGTATTTTTTTTCTCGAAGAAACGCTCGCACCCGTCGATTTTTGATTTTAGTTGTCGTTTTTTTTTGGTGATTATTTCATGTATACAGGTCGACCCAAAAACATGTTATGACAGCTCACTTATTTTTTTTTTTTAATGGAAACACATTTTTTATTTCATTTTAAATTCTACGTCAAATTCTGAACATATTTTATGTATCACGTCCTATACCTGAATTCAACTGTTTCCGAAAAAAATTGTAGAAGCCTAAAAAATTCAACTAAACTTAAATACTTAAATTATGTACCTAAAACCTTGAATTGAGTCATGCTGTTGACAGTGAGAGTTAAATCATATCTTAAGTAACTTTGTCTTAGTAAAACTTATTACCATAAGTACGTCTCAATGAAAGAGTGCGAATAGAGATATTGATGATGATTGGTTATGGGGAAGGATGCGCATCCAAAAGGAAGTTTGCGAAATGTTTAATGCCAAGTATCCTCACAGAGAGCCAATATGTCAATCTACTGTCAGCAAGAGAGACAAAAAATATCGTGATTTAGTCACATCAGGGATAATTATACCAAAGGTCGGTTAACGGTATCAGAAGATAAAGAGCTAAATGTATGCTGTTCAAGAAGATCACCATAAGCCTGGCCGAAATATTGCTTTGGAAAATCAGATCTGCCAGTCGTCCGTCCTAAAGCATTTAAAGGAAAAAAATGGTATCCTTACAAAGTCCAGTTGGTTCATAAACTAAATGAAGATGACCATGACAGACGACTTCAATCTTACGAGATGAATATGTGCAATAACGATCCACAGTTTTCAAAACAAATTGTATTTTCAGACGACGTAACCTTTTTGCCGTAATGGAGGTGTAAATAAGCAAAACTGTCGGTATTGGCATACTGAAAATCCCCGCTGGATAATGGAATATTATACCCAATATCATCAAAAAATGTTACATTTCCATAAGATAATCCTTTATTTCAAGTACAGTACATGAAAAAGTTACAAAGGAAAAAAAGACAATAGTTTACAATAAAGACCTAAATTAAATTAAATGTGATGGAAAAATTCGGCTAAACTATAGCAATTTCTGGGTAATAATATATTTTTTACTGCAAATTTAAACTTCGAAAATCGTTGTATTTCTTTAATATCATTTGGGAAGGTAATGAATAATATACAGCCAGTGTATTGAATACTTTTTTGGAATGTTGCGGTTTTAAAAACCGGTGGCAATAAGTAATTATCCAGTCTGGTGTTGTAGCCATGACGTGTAGGATTTGTAAAATCACGCATGTTTTGGTACACAAAGCAAAGAGTTTCGAGTATATATACATCATAAAATGTTACAAATTTATGAGTCTTAAATACAGGTCTTCACGAATCACGAGGTTTTAGACCGTATATTACGCGTAACACGTGCTTCTGCAGGACGAAATCTCTTTCCGTTGTGGCGGATGTTCTCCAGTAGAGCACTCCATATTTAACTCTAGCAAAGAATTCGGAATAATATGTCGTCTTTAGAACACCTATACTACAGCTTTGCCTCAGATTATATAGAGAGTAGTTAATTCGTCCTAGCTGTTTACAGAAAAAGTCAACATGGCTCTTCCAGTTTAAATTGCAATCGAAAACTAAACCAAGTATTTTTGTTTCGTCACTAAATGGTACAGTAAAGTTGGCCAAGTGCACAAATTGCCAATTTTCTGTTACATTATTTCTATTTGTGAATAGTACTAAACTAGTTTTATCATTATTGTTAATAATTTGGTTTAATTTAGTCCAATTAGTGGCGGATATAAAGCAGGATTCTATCTTCTGCAATACGTCAGCGATATTATTAGAGGTAACTGGAATGTTTATATCATCCGCATACAGAGTGATATTGCTCGTGTTTAAGTATTGCGGAAGATCATTAATGTATTTGGGCCGGCATTGTTGAAGACAAGATTTTGGGGCCCTCTTTTTTGATGGGAACTTAAACGGCGACAGATATTGAGAATTTTTAGAAGATGCCACTTTATACCCCATCCAGATGATCCTGACACATCAAACAATTTCTTATGGTATCAGCAAGATGGAGCTCTGGGCCATTACACTCGTCCTATGCGTGAGTACCTCAAATACGGCTTTCCATGAACGATGGAATGGTCGACGGGGTCCAATTGAGTGGCCGGCCAGGTCTCCAGATTTGACCCCTTTAGATTATTTTCTGTGGGGTTATCTTGAGTGTAGGGTTTACGCTAACCGAACAAACAACGTCTAAGGCTTAAAGAATAGGATAAGAGACGAAATGAGATTGATAGAACCCAAAGTAGTTAACAACGTTTTGCAGGAACTACTTTTTCTAAATAAATAATAATATGTTGATGTTTCAAGTTACAGTGCAGTTTTCTCGAAAACGATTGAATTCAGGTATAGGACATGATACATAAAATATGTTCAGAATTTGACATGAAATTTAAAAATCAAATAAAGGAAAGGTGTTTCCATTAAAGAAATAAGTGAGCTGTGATAACATGTTTTTGGGCGAGCCTGTATACATGAAATAATCTTCAGAGAAACGGCAACTAAAATCAAAAATTGACGGATCCGAGCGTATCTTCGAGAAAAAGGCACTTGCATTTTAAATGAATTTATTCCAACATTTACATGCCCACTGTATGTATGAGAATGTTTATCTATTCACAGATATTTTATGCCTAATTGATAATTTACGGATTCAAAAAGTGAAATACATTCACTAGGTGACTGAAAAATTTCCAATCCTTACATTAATAATGAAATGGTAACCGTATTTATTTTCAGTATCTAAAAGAATCTAAAATGATCGTAACATAACAGAAAGAGAGGTGCACTTGCTTGCTCGAAATCAATTACTCGACGTGGATGAAAAATAATGGCAAAAGACACAGTCAGAATCTCAAGAGAAGCAATTAGATAATAGCTTACGCAAATAAACGAGAGCTATTAATTTTATTACAGTTTCTTCTTACAGCTGTTCTGTCATTTGGTGATATCAATACCGTTTCAACAAATAAAATAAATTAGATAAAACTACCGAAATTGTTTAAATTCACATAAAGCAATTGATAAATCTTTAAATAATTATTACTCATACGCATGTGCGCTGGAGAGGGCACGAGGTTGGTTAATGGTATATACTAATGCTATATACTGTTCACGAAAAACTACAAATGATAAAACTATATTATGATCGTGATTCGGCATGAGCACAGAATAACAGAAAGGGCGCAATTAACATATCTATTGTTTTCCGAGGGTATCGTTTCATTGACCTTCAACGCGGCCGACATGTTCTAAAGGTGTATTTGAGGGAAATTTAAAATAGAAAATTTTCCAAAAAATGTGCAGCTATGATAAACGATGACGTGTTTTAATGTTCTTATATTACTATAGTAGTAGGTCATAATGAATTAATGTAAACAGAAACACCACTTACTTATTTAAATATGTTTAATGATCATAATTTTAACATTTTTACTTTTTAAAACAGTTGAAATTCTTATAACACTAAATAGTAGTTTAAAATCATTAGCAAAGAGATGCTATAATAGACAAAATAAATAAATAAAGTACTGAGGTACTGCAGTCTGATGTAAGGCTACCCGGTATCTGACACGAGGTCACCTGCATCGAAGATAGTTGGAATAGCATGGAGCTGTAGTCTATTTTGTAACTCATTTAGAAACATTTCTGTTTCAAAACATAAAAATATTATAGTTGTGTTTTCCAACAGGCAGTTTGCTACAATAACATATATGTAATGAAATTATTGTTGATATTACGCATTATTTATGACACTAAATTAGCATAAATGTATGGTACGACTATAGCGTAGCTCACGTTTTAAAGGAAGTATTGCTCTTATGGACCATACCCATCCTTTTCTATGTTATACGTATTTGTATAAGGCTATCCTTTTCTATTATGGGGATTATTGCCATATATTATTTGGTGGCTCTTGGTATTATTCACTGTTTCTGTCATTTGTCAATTTCGGTTTACCCTTTTCTGTCACTTATATTCTACAACAACTATATAATTACATATAACACAAAAATGATGAATTTATAGAATTGGAATATGGAGGCTTACAAGCGACGACAAAAGGGAGAAATCTATTCGTTTAAAGAAAAGCAAATGAGTTTGAATTGCTTTACATGTTTTGGTCAAAATATGAATGTTATTAAGAAGTCGTAACTGACATCAGATTAGTTGAAGAGGCCCTTCGATGTTGTATAACCATATATTTATAACCTTAATTATGCAATATGTAAAGTTGTACGTAATTTCAATAGCAAATGAAGATACTAGATCAGGTATTATTAGTAAAATTGTAATTTGAATTTGTATTAAAAAGATTTTAACGCCAAAAATAATTAAATATTTTAAAAACTAAAAACACATTTGGGGAATTGTAATAATTCGGCCAGACTTCCAGACAATAGCTTCGTAGGGATCTGAACTGAAACACTAATGACTTTTTGATCACCGCCCATTGTACTAGACGGCCCGCCCTATTCATTACCAATTTTTTCGTTATCAGGGCAAAAAACAAGGGCGGATCAGCATAATTAGACCTTTTCTACCGTATCTCAATGTGTCTTTCGGTTCATTTCTTATTCAAATATCACGAGGGAAGGGTTAAATGCTCACATTTGTTGCTTAACTCCCTTAATTGATTTCAGAGTATTCCTTGTGTTTTTAACACAAACTTGAAAGATAATATAAAGCATTTAGCTTTCCATTTCTTCTCTTGCTATTCTTTCAAGTGTTTGCGAGGCAAATTGAAATTTTAGAGGGTATGCGGAATCCATCTCGGGGTTTCGAGGAAATATAGGTTAATTTAAAGTAATTTAAAGATAAATCTATCCGGGATAAAAAGCGGGATTTATGCGTATTTCACGCCGAAGCTATTTAAGTTGGACTTAGATCTGTTATAAAGATTAGGGGCGATTTTTTTCCGTCTGCGGAGAAAGTTTCCACAACTCCCGACATAAATCTGTTTAATTGTGCTTGACACAAAGTGTTTTCGAAGGATATTTTATGGAATTTTACGGTTTTCTTTTTTATAAAAAAAATCTAACACGTTATACTTAGATGTTCACGCTTGACTGAACTTGCCAAAACTTTTTTTGACAAATTGCGTACACGAGCAGTAATATTGTAATTCCGATACCTTTCAGTAATGAGGTTGCGTTGCCTGTTTGGTTTAAATGGCTGTATGGTACAAGATCAGAAATATTACTTCTGTATTTTATTTGCCTTAACTTCCGAGTTTAAGAATTTAAGAAAAAATATAAAGAAACTTGTGGTCCTTCCTTGACGTTGTAGCAGAATTGTTAAGTTGACGGGTAATTTAAACGCAATTTAGATTCATCCATAAAGTTTTACTTTAATTTATTACTAACTGTTGATTGTTCATTTGCACGTCCAAGTTGAGAGACTTGGTGTTCAGAAAATGAATATGTTACATATATAAACCTAAATCGGTTACTCAAGTACAGAAAAAGATAGTATAATTCGAGACACCTTATAAAGAAGGCTTCTTGTCTTTTCCATAATTGAAATGTCACAAATAAGATCTTGGTAAAAGGTAGCGTTTAGCAACGTTATACATTTTTCCCGTGCAACAACAACAAAAGAGGTATTTAACTTGCAGCTTTGAGGATGTTGACAATGTTGTTGACATATATATGCCGCCCAACACGTTTGGAGATAACAAGACAAAACCACGTGTTTTCTTGTAGATCTTGGAGACATGCAAAAGACAGCAGAGAAAGCTGCAAGTATTTGTCAATAAATGCACAGAAGGATTTACTGGACGTCATTTGTCTACTACAGAAGCACTTGGCGTAGCAAACCAGTCAAAAATACTTTGCGAAATTAATTTTAGAACTGTACAGAACATGATTACAAAGAACTCCTCGAACTGACAGTAATATTTAGGGGTGAGAGGGGAGGGGGATATGACTGCTGGAACTCACATTTTTTTATGGGTTTTAGAAAGGTCGAGTGTCAGAGAGACAAAGAGGAGTGGGACTGAGATGATGGGCGCTGGGGAGACTCGAACCTGTCTGTGACGTAAATCGTAGAAAAGACGATTAGAATTTGCCTCGTGCTATATATTCTTGAAACGCCGATTTTGCTTCAGAATCAATACAAGCTCTCTTCAAAATATCAAAAACAACTTGGAGATATTTGCATTTGTTACAAATTGATATTTTTAAAAGTTTAGTTTGTGTGTGTGTGTGTGTGTGTGTCGTAATATAAAAGCACTTATAAACGATTAGTATACCTACAGCAGTTCTACAAACCTACAAATATTCATTCATTTCTGAGATTCCAGGTTGGGAATGTTTCCTTGTAAGGCTGTGTAATCTATATTCCTTATGCTTATTGTGGAACAGCGAAATTTGAAAATTTTAAAGCTGTATAAAAACTAACCGTTGCTACCAAACACATAACAGATAGTATTTGTACTATCTCATGCAGTATGGACAACGGATATACCTTCTCATCTCAACAAAACTAATGCTATGAATCCGCAGCTGGGCGTTAGATGTCTCTATAGATTTTTCGAAAGGATGTGCTAGCGTGAAGTGGACGATACGGCGTACTGAACGAGCGACAGGCATACCTCTGACGTGCACTGATGAGGACTAAGCAGTTCCAAACAGCTGTCTGTACGCGAGGATGTCTGGAACTATGCAATCAGACGTATAGGTTATAAACAAGGGGCACACTAATATACAAACAACAAATTCTAAAATAAAGTGTAATTCCAGCTATCGGACATTCAGTACGGTTTGTAGTTCGTTTGTCGTTGTAAGGTATGTATGTAATTGTTACATCTAGCAACTACCTAGCATTCGAAAACGTTTAGTTTTAATCTCAACCCAAATTTTTATAAAACAGGGAATTAAATACTCACAAATACAAGTACACCGGCGCACATGTAATTATAAATAGAGAGAAATTTTGCCGATGTGGAATCTCGTTAGAGGCGAAAAGAGACAAAAACGTATCGAGCGAATACACCGTCGGCTGGTCCTTGAAGGATATGAGCCGTGAAACAAAATCCAGAGCTTGATGCTGCCGCTCCCGCAGCCCAGAGACTAGTCCAAGAGAGATTCGCATTAACTGTTAGTCCACGTCGTTTTCCCTAGATATTTCCGAATAAAGATTATACTCTAGTTAGCTTGTTTTGGGCTAATTGTTATTGGTCGAAGAGTTTCACAGACGAAATAATTTGTTCCTTTTTAGGATAGGGCAATCGAGTTCTTTTTTTTTTGTTGTCTTAGGTTGTTTAACTGTACAGAGTAAATAAAGGGGAGCGATTATAGTTAATCTAAACGTACACCAATTCGTGCAAGAACGTTTAAGAGAGGATGGAATCCATCACCCTTACTATAAAAGCAAGCTTTTATGATAGGAGCCCATAAATGATTATAAAGTTTTACAAGTCACTACAGAAATTATTTGGCTCCTTAGCTATGGATTTTTACCTTCACCCTGCAGAGTTATAACATTTCACCGCAACCTTTAGGCGTCGTTCCGAACACAAAGGAGTTCAGTTAGTAACGAGTTCTACCGCAGTTTTCACCTTATATCATCTCTTACCGAACAACAAACTCCGCAGTTTCCAAATGAATTGTAGCCGTGCTATTTGGAGCGTAACGGTACTTCATAAATACGCTTAGATGTGTCCCGGTACACGTGCTTGCATTGTGAGCACCGCCAGCGCGGTCGGCTACAGTGCACGCGAGAGGTGACAAGTGCAAACTTGTCAGAATTTTCGGTCGATATAATTTCATGGAAATCCCGTTGTAGCGTTTTAATTCGCGTGCCGTTGACAGGAAGCGGTGACATTGGAGAGATACCGGATACCGTGACAGACGAACGAAATGGCGGAGCATGCGGGACTAGGAATGTTCTGCACGATGAGAGAGAATAGTTGAGAGTGAGGGCCAGCTGAAGAGGATTTGCCGGGGACAATGGCTATGGAAAAACACATAAACCGAATTTAGAATGTCCTCTGCAGTCACGTTTTTCAAAGAGATAGACGCGGCAGGGATTCTAGTGTATTTAGAAGCTTATTTTTTGTTGTTTGAGAATTTTAATTCAACAATACAGGGCACTGTTTCGTAAAATCGTTACAAAAGGTTTCTGGTTTGGGTATGACATCTTCTATTGTGACTGGAACACCAATCTCTAAACATTGCTAAAGACAGACACAGAAGCGGCGGAAATACATACTTCCTGCGAATTGCAAATATGATTATTTCCTATGAAAATGATACCTTACCAGCAATTTTTATTTAAAGAAATGTGATTAGTGGGAATGTATGAGCCGTAGTTTAAATAGCAATTAATACAAGAAACATCAAAAGTGTCAAAACAATTAACCGATAAAGTCTCATTACAGGTCCATGGTTTTTATTGTTGGAGGTACCATCCTAGCAAAAGCAAGGAAAAGCGTGCAAGCATTAAAAACTGGCTCGAGTTTGTGCCTACCAGGCGTCGTCAGCATTAATCGCTTTTCTCATTCTTACAAACTACAATGATACCGTAGGCGACATTGTCTATCTGACAAGCGGGATCCTTCGAGGTGTCGCTTTACGTCTACGATTTTGGCTCGCGTTCTAAAGCCCACGTAGTACCAATTGGGTGGACTGAAATCGATATGTAGATATCTATGATGCACGTAGTTCCATTTCAAAACTAAGCATTCCCTAACATTTTGGCATCTTGCCATTTTGAGATCTATCAATGTTAATAGACACAAGTACAAAATATTAGTTAATTATATATAAACTCCATAATTTCCTCAGCAAATAAGCCAATATCTATTGACACGAAAGAAGCTCCACATCAACCATAACGACAGCAATTCCAGAGAAACTAAATGTGTAGAAACACAATGAAAGTGTAGGAAAATTTGAATAATATAACAATGTAATATTAAAAATCACAGAATAGGTACCACCAAATGATGTGATTTGTTATATACCCAAACTAGGATGTCTTCGGCAACAATGGGCTGAACAGATCCAGATATGGATTTATTTAAGGAACAGAAAAGAGTGTTATTAACTTAGCAAACATATGTCTATTAATAAGAAGTGTGAAAGGGATTGTCCTAATTATACCACACCATGATTTAGGTGGTCCACTATAACAAGCAGGGGTCTGATAATAATCGCCCGTCTGCTATTACACATGTTACTTTGATCTAATTCATTCTTCTTTCATTCTTCGTTCTAGCACTAGAATTGAAAAGCTTTGACAGTGTAATTACATACTATACTAGTGTTGTTAACAGATTATACTTCGGATAAAAAAACTAAATCAAGTTGGTTTTGTGAAAATCAAACTAAAAGCTATTTGCCTGCACTATAACATAAAGAATGTAGCATGCTTACAACTGTTCTAAACTTGTAAATTAAAAAGCAAATAAACAGTAAGTAATTATTAATAAAAAACGTAAAATAATTTTATTATTTGCACGTTTTCTTCAATGGAATAGTAGTCCATTATTAACTTTAACCATACGCATTCCTTAGGAGACTAGGAATGACCATGCGGTGGCAAGTCTTTTTACGGTATTATTAGCACACGTTTAGTATCTGAAGGTGTCAAACGATGGCGCTAGTAGTATTTTTATTTATCTCATGAAATCTATCCTACCGATCCTATCAATAACTTTCTTGGTAATTTACCGATATGATCAGCGTTCCTTGCGAGTTTTAGTCTTCGATATTATCACTATTGATATCATATACGATTAAGCAAATATTGTATACAGTTCTTCCTTTCATTGTATATATTATTTTATTTAGTATTGTGATTTTATATGTGGTGTAGTGATTCTGTATTAATATTCCTTTTATGTTTGACAGACAACTTGCAGTTTTTAAGTGTCGACTCTTCTAATTTTTTTATTATAAAAGCCCTGCAGAGACGCATGTAACAGCACCAGAGAAGTTAACCAATAGTTTTGTGCATAATGCGCATAATGAAAATTTTCTCTGATAGCTGTCATAGCTTTTCTGACCTGGTGAGGTATCCTGAGATATTCGGGAAGTGGAGAAGTTTTTGTAGCAAACCAGATTTCATACAGTTAACTCATATGCATTTTGAGAAAACAGTAATTAAATCTAATGATTTGTTGCTGATAAATGCATTCTCTATGCAATTGTTACCAGGCAGCCAATGTAAGTTACTTCTTCAACATGCTTATTTGTATTATAATAAAATAATACTAAAATCCGAAGGTAATTTTATATAAATTATAATTATGCGACAGTGGGTGGGATTTTTTGTCAATTTAAAAAGAAGCAATATACGGTTTTATTTAAAAAGTTAAACATATATTATTAATTGGTGAAGAACTTTTGAGAGTTATGTGATAAAGTGATATTGACGATATAATGATTTTTCTTGGGTTAATAAGTGTTATCTTATGGGAAGTTTTATGTTGTAATGTACGTATAAGATATAATGTTCCATCAAGCTCAACCTAGTCTTCCCAAATAAGCTTAGCTTCATGAGGTATGTAAAAATAGTTGTTAAAATATTTTTTCCGATTATAGAATTTTCTAACGTTAACATTATTTGGAGCTTACATTTTCATTAACCATTGTATTTTCTTCTGGCTGTTTCTATTAAGCCCGTTTGACACGATGCTAGATTTGTCCAATGTTCGTACTATACCATCATACACTTGACACTATACTAGAAAGTCGAGCTAGTTTACTTCATAGAATTGATCCTATTTTTCTATTCAACTTTCCTACTAGAAATGCAATGCGCATGTGTGAAATATAATGCCAACCCAAATTAAAAAGCTGGAAGTTGTAGAGAAGAATCCTGACTCATTGTGTTTATAGTCGTATTTAGTCTACTTACTATTGTTGCATTTTCATTACATTCACGCACTCTAGCTCCATTATCAACTTGCATCAAAAGAAAAAACACCCCAATCTGTACTTCTACAGCTGCTAATGACACATACGACATAAACATAACCTAAACACAAAAGGTTGAGTTGGCAGTGACATACTTATGAAGTTAACGCCAATGTACTATTTGGGAACTACAACTTCATTGCAATCTTC
Source organism: Osmoderma eremita (assembly GCA_031763485.1). Classification (NCBI taxonomy): domain Eukaryota; kingdom Metazoa; phylum Arthropoda; class Insecta; order Coleoptera; family Scarabaeidae; genus Osmoderma; species Osmoderma eremita. The sequence continues at coordinate 374,504 of JARFOC010001072.1, read as the reverse complement.
AAGTATGGTTCCTAGAATGAAAAATTGAATGTCAAACAATGTTTATTATAGAAAATGTTTTATTGTTTATTATAATGTACTAATGAAAATAATGCAACTTTATTTATAATATAAATATACTATAAACTATTTTGCAAATACTCGTTTTATTTACAATCTTAACCCAGATATTCTATTTTTAATAATATAAAAAAAGGATATAAATGAGCAATATGGAAGTGACTGACAAATAACGCAGCGCTACAGATTATTGTCAAAATCCCTTCTGCGGTTCTCTATCCCCTCCAACCCAATATACTACGTTATACTACGCATGACAGAGTTTCTATGTCAATTTCATGTTATTCCATAATAATTCCTATAATAAGATCGCGTTCTAACTCACGGTATATCCACAATCGCTCACGAATTTCTTTTAGTTCTGAACCTTTTTACATGATTAGCGAGACAAAAGATAAATATACATTATAAAGTTATATTATGTTAGTTTATATTACTTCGAACAGGGAACACCAATTACGATAAACAGCACAGTACAAACCTTATGAACAGCATGTCGTATAAAACGACTTTTGCAGTTTAATACTTTTGCATATTTGTATTACTTGTTTTTGACCGTTTCGCTAACGGAATAGCACTGCTAATTAACCATCCAAGCGTCCCGCAAAGAGGAATTTAATAAAACTTTAATTGGCGCATAACACCAATTTAGCAGAGACTCTTCGCGACTTAATTATCACAAGCTTAAAGGCAATTATATTTTAAAAACGACGGAATTTTTTCTGGTTAACGAACAGCCTGATAAAATTTTCAAAGCAATAGTAAAAACGGAGTAAAGCACAGGTTTTGAAATGGAGTTTGATCAAGAAATCAAGAAATGTTGAATGTTCAAATATGGTAATTGTACAGGTTTATTACTATTAATTATTATTGTTAAAAATGAAGAAATAAATCAAAATGAATGGTATTATGTTACTTACGCCTGGTATTATCAACGTATTTAAAAGGGTATTTAAGTAAATACACATTTATCTGTTTGAAAAGTGTATTATCAA
>JARFOC010001072.1:302030-349856 GCA_031763485.1 Osmoderma eremita | reverse complement strand
TACAAAATTCATTAAGTAAGACAAACTTTGGTGTATAACTGATATGTGTATTGATATAATTAATAAGTGTAAAAAAACAAGTAAAAAGTTACGAGGTTATGTAGGTTGAAACTAACAATGACAGGTTCGCCCGGGTAAAGCCCTTTGAAACCGTAAAACAAGTAGATGGGTGATCACTCAACTTTACACCAAGATACAATGTGGCTGAAGGCCATTAAATTATTTAATTCCAAGTTAAGTAGTTTACCAGTAAAGAACAAAATGTATATATTTAAACAAATTCAACGATAGATGGTGTGCCAATTAACAATAAATGGATAAATCCGACCTGTTTGATGAGTTCGTGCCTCAATCCAGGTGAGCCGATTTCCGGTGGAAGGAGTCGGGCCACTATTCGGCTCGGCAGACCGCCTTCCACAAGCTGGTTGGTGTGGATTTATCCCCAAACATTCCGATTGTGATTGGCAAGTACAATAATTATTGTAATCCCCAAAATTAAGGGGTACAAATAACAAAGAAAAGAAGCCCTGGTTGATGGTGGGCTTCATTTGTGCTCCACGTGACGAGTCTATTATTCCACAAAAATGAACGTTCCCCAATCGTACGTGATACTATTATTGGATATAATCCCAGGGCGGATTTCTCATAAATATTTCCGTAATAATTACTTTACAAAACCAATTGCTCCGCAAAATCCAATAACAGGTGTGACTTCAAACACTGCGAGACTTAAAAAGTACGAATTTGACCACGAACTGCGCTGACCACGCCTGACCCTAGATTAATCTGATTTATCGATTTATGTGGCGATATCCGATAACCGATCGCTATCGACCGTCGCGTCTAATCTATCCACCGCTAGATGACCTTGCTCCGCACCCCTAACGTAACTTCGACGCTTCTATAAGGAAGCTTTCCAGATCCTCTACCGCTGGATCAAGGCCAAATCCCTTACATTACGCAGACGCTCTCCTTCACTTTGACTGCTACCTACATCCATTTTTTTTTCTATCGTCGACAATCGTCCTCCATCTTTTTCTTATTTCCGCTCATCTTAAGTCTTCTTCTACTTCGTCCTTCCATTTAGTCTTTGGTCTTCCTCGTGCTGTCTTTCCACCCAAATGCCAATCTGTTATTGCTCGCACTTGCTCCTCTGATTCTTTCCCGTATATGTGTCCCAACCATTTCAATCTTTGCATTTTTATAACTCCTACCACTATTACTATTACTAATCTATAAATTATTTTATAGATCATACCAAATACTGTTGTTATGCAAGGAGGCAATTTGAAATATATTATTTCATTCTTTTACACATCTTCATATGCATATTCTGGTAAATACTACAAACCCTATACGATATACACATCTGCACATTAATCACTAATATATAAATTAAATCACAAACCTCATCCCGAAATCAAGAAAGCAATTGTAAACGATTGATCGCAAGCATGACCCAAATATAGATTCGCCTTCGTTTCTTGGGGAACTTCCTTCAGAACTTATAAATTGATGATGAATAAGCGGTATTTCAGTCGAACAAGGCCCCACACGCACGTATAAAACAAACTTGTCTACCAATCTTCTTCCATTTTATATATAACTTATAAATACTCCAGAATTGTCTTCAGAAGTATGGAGTCTTAATAGGTGGATTATCGATTGCGAAACAGAGACAGAAGACGGAAAGTCGGCGAAGTCTTCGTTAAATAATAGCTTCCCGATTATCGTTGCTATTTATGCATGAGTAGAGACAAAATCCGGGGTAATTTTTAACCTTTTACCCGAGGGAGTGTGCGCTTGCGATCGGCGGCAATTTGCGACGAAAACCGGTTCCGTTTTGGGATATTAATTAAAACGCATTTCGTTCGAACGAAATGTAGTTTCCGTATCGATTTAATGGTAGCGAACGCGTCTCGAAATGTGGGATAGTACACGATGTTGCTTCAATTTAAATGACATCAGCCATATTACCTGCTGGAATGGTCGATCGTATTTAGATTTTCAACGAGGATGATACGGCGTCGTGTCATGTTAGGTTACATGAGACAGGCGAGGAATTTACAAAGTGGAAAATTTAATGAGATTAATTATATACAGTACCCATCCTTCTAGTATACTTACTGTTTGTAGCGGTTTTAAAAGAGCCTGTCAGTTGAATTGAGCTACGTATTTTTGAATAGCAGATCTAAAGCAACGCGGTGTAACAAGTGGAGTTAGGTAAGTTATGAAAGAATATATGTATGATAAAATGACAGGTAGCAAAATAAATAAAACTGAAGGGGGTCAATTCTAGCCTATTTGAAAAGCGATTATGCAGTGGCAGAATATTACATTAAAACTTCGTTTAAACTTACACAAACATACAAATAATAGCTTAGGGAGACCAGTTGACGTACACATATATTTACATCGATGTTATTATTTACAACTTCAAAGAAAACATCGCATTTCCTTGTAAATCGAATTGCGTAATTTTAGCGTCGCGTATGCGCAAAGAAACGTTAAGCGGTTGACATATGGTTGACATCTCAGACAGGAAACGACAAATTCAAGATATTGCACATGCGTAATATATGATAATATTTTAAGAAATATAAAAGATAACCAACTCTTAAGTTACACTAAATATCTTAAGTTACACTAAATTACTGCATAAACGCTTAAACTCCAATTGTTTCTTTTATCTCCTTAAATGTTAACTTACGTTACGTTACATTATCACGTTACAGGACGCTGCATAAACCGGTCTTAACCATCATTAAATACGTATTTTGGCAACAATGTTACAGAGTTAATGCATGAACTACACTAACTGCAAAGCATTAGGCATACACTCAGAAAAATAGACTTCTTCAGGCAATTATTTTAGTTTCATGACCATAATTATTTATTCCAAGTATATATTCTCTTGCATAAGGAAGAAATGGTGTCAACCAAGGCTGTGGAGCTACTTTGTATAAGAAAATTAGTTAATACACAGAGAAAGGTAGTTAATAGGCTTAAATAAACATATTTTAGAATCTATTAAGTAACAAGGTAGCGATAGTAACGCTACTTCCATATAGAGGGAGCTAGTTATTCTTGATTTGTACTTACAACTACAAACAAAGCCCAAGAGTTATACCTTCAAATGATAAGCAACTTGAATCTTGAAATTTAAGAGTGTCGTAAAAACAATTTTTTTAATGAAAGGTAGACAAAACGATTTTTTCCATAAGTTTGAAGATATTTCAAAATCGGTTGCATTTAGGTATAGGGAGCCTAATTCCACATAAAAAAACATTTACGTAATAAATATGCGAATAACCTCCAACGTATATTTGTTTTTATTTATACCTCCTTCTATTTTTAAATGTTAATATAGAACATACCAATAAAGTTTTTACAGTGCCTAAAAAGAAATATAAGAAAATCCTCCACAGAAACCAAACAGGTAAGTTCATCGAAAGATGCAAGGAGCAAATCAAAGCAAAACATAAGAAAGTTCATTTTTGAAAATGTTACTGTATTACTTTCATTTCATGCGAAACTACTTAGTTATAAACAATCAAGTCTATAATTATCCAACATCAGCCGAACATTATTTTCATTTCTAAAGAACTACAGGATTCCTAAAAAAATCAAGTTTCAATTGTGGTACATTACATGAGCAAACACATGGACCAGTAACCTGTCGGAAAGAGCCAACAATGTCGTCCGACTAGAACGACCTCGTCCGGATTGTGTGCTGTATGTAATTAATATCCATCCATATTCATATTTTGTATTTGTATACCCGTCCGATTGCATAAATCAAGGAGTAATTATTCGAATATATTAATATGACATTATCTCTTGATCTAAATTAAACAATGTATATACGTGTGCGGTGATATATACCTACACATACATACAAACACATAGTCACATCAATACACATATAGCGTACAGTGAATTTAAATCCGTAGTGACGCCAAAAACTCTAATACAACGAACCAGTGGCATGCTTGAATAATTGGGATAAATTAATTCCTTTGTGAATAAACCCCTAATAAAGTCAAATTCTTAAAATTTTTAGTCAAATCCTGAAATTATACTTAGTTTTATCAATCGTTTTAAATTTACTCCAATAATTCCGAAAAAGTATATATTGGACACTGGACTCCCTGTAAATATTGCAAGGAATTCGGCTATTCGACTTGATAATGGGAATCCACGTATTCCCGAAACACGTGTCATCCCGAATTAATCAATACTTTGTGCGGGAGGAGTAGTCCAAACAGTGTGTTTACTGAACTCCCTGATAGCAATCTACCAATCCTAAGAAATATGTAAAGTATTATACGTTTATGGTATCAGTACATACATTGATACACATGAACTTATAGGCAAACCAGATGAAGCAGAAAGATTTATTTGTGCTTCCTAAATCAATTACTTCAACAACTTTAAATATATATATAAATAGCATACATATAATTCAGGGTACCTATAAATACAGACGTAAATGCAGTCTAATTCTTGTAATCTAATGCTAATAGAGTAATCAAAGTACGATTATGCTTAGAAAATCTAGCACAAATAGCTCCGGACAAATTTTAAGATGTACGAAGATAACTATAAAGAAGAAAAGAGAACGTTCAATTAATAAAGCTTGAAGAGCTGACAGATCCTAGCAATGTGGGCGAAATAAGATTTACTCGTTCGAAGAATCCAAAACAATTCTACATAGGGAATTCTACAACCAAATGATCAAAGGAAAATTAATGTTATTAAAAATTATAATAGCCAAGAAGATTAGATTAAATGTATACGAAATAAAAGACATTTTCTTTTGAATTATTAGTAGGGAAGCAGACAATTTATTATTTTGATTAAAACAAAATTTAAGTGAAATAATTATAGGTATCATATTGCATGAAATGTTTATGACATTCTGGTATCAGACATTTATCAACAATTCACCTGTAATTCCAAATAAATACTTTCGTTTTCAATATTATCTGAAACTTCTTAATTTAATTTATTACTATACTTATTGTTACTGCCTTTTCAGAACGATTTTTTTTACTATTATCACTGGTTCCTAATAATAATTCAAAGAAGTTACCTAGAATAAGAAGAGAATCATGTCGTATGGTACGTATACAATACTAATATAGACTTCTTTATTTATATTTTATACTTGTTGCAATTTTCTTTAACTAATTATAAAAAGCACATTTTCTCAACTCATTTCCTCCGTTCTTACAAGTTAAGAAAAGTGAAATATTGCGTTACCCTAAATATAAATCAATATTTCTAGTCTAAATTAATGTGTAATAATGCGTAAAGATAGCAAGGACTGTGGGGCAGCACAATAAACACACTGTTCGGATTACTCCTCCCGCACAAGTATTAATTAATTCGGGACGACACGTGTTTCGGGAATACGTGGATTCCTATCATCAAGTCCGGCACCGAATGGCTTTCGAAGAGCGTTAACACTAGACACACGCACTACCTTCCCCTCTCCCGTCACTCCCTCTACCACCTACCTAACAAACACACATGCAACATTTTTCCCACTTCGCCCCGTTGGCCCAATTCCAATTGGAATTCAAATTGGAATTGAGTAATCCGAACAATGTGTTTATTAGTGTAATAATGCACCTAATAAACTTTCTTTTATATTAATATTAGATATCTTCATGTCCTTATGCTGTTTGTTATACTTATGTACGCTAGTAACTACATTTTATATTAACTAAATCTAAAATGTCTCCAGCCATCGTGGACTTTCTTCAAAAACTTAATAAATTATTACAATTATTAAGTTTTTCAGACCAAATGGAACATTCAACGCGGTTAGCTGGGCAATTGAAATGCTCAAACCGGAAAAAGCGCCAGGTGAGAATGGCATACTCCGAGTGCTCCTCCAAAATGGAAGCACTATGCTAATTCCTCACCTGGTTAGACTTTTCAAAGCTAGCCTTGTTTGGAATTACATACCAACGAGTTGGACTGAGGTCAGGGTGGTGTACATTCCCAAAGCGGGAAAATCCACACCATCCCCCAAGACTTCTCGTCCAATTAGCCTGATGTCTTTTCTACTGAAAACGCTAGAAAAGGTGATAGAGAATCATATCCGAGGAGATATTCTCCCAGATAGGCCTCTTCACACACACCAGTACGCATATCAAGTGGGTAAATCCACTGATTTTGCATTAAACAACCTAGTCTCGAAGATAACAGAATCGTTGGATCCCAAGTAAATAACATTGGCAACATATCCACAAATAGAGGGAGCATTTAATAATGCAATCCCATCATCCCTACGCAGAGCGGTTACAGCACGTGGTGTAGAGGCTTGTAATAACGACTCTGAGGAAGGGATTTTATCCCCATTGCTATGGCCACTCCTAGTTGACAACTTTTTGCCCATCATTGAAGCACTTGGAGCCAAGGTACAGGCCCATACGGATGACATTGTCATCCCATTAAGGGGGTCAGGTGAGAGAGTAATCTCCACTGCCCTCCAACAGGTAATTGACGCCATTTGTAGTTGGTGCAGCAGGGAAAACCTATGCATCAATCCGCACAAAACTACGGTAATATCGTTCACCAGGAAGAAAAGAGTGTAAAAATTACAACTAACCAGCATTCAAGGCGTGAAATTAGAAAATGTAAAATATCTAGACGTCATATTTGACAAGACATTAACCTGGAATCTGGATCTGGAAAAGGTATCCCAAAAGGCAAGGCTCTACTTATAGTGTTATCGCAGAATAAGTGGAAGGTCCTGGGGGTTTCCCCAAAACTTATTCACTGGTTGCACGTGACGGTAATACGCCCGACCATCACCTATGAGGCAATAGCTTGGTGGCGGAAAGCACAACAACCTATTGCCATAGCAAAATTCACATCCATGCAAAGAATGGCGAACAAAAAAAACCAAATTATATTTCATTTTGGGCTTTCACTTTATTATTACGACTTTCGTTTATTCAACAGAACAACGAATAAATAGCATTAAATGGCATTATTCGGCACGAAATGTACAATCAGTAATTGGCCAATTCCTTTCTTTCTTCCCCTGATCGACCAGTTCCGAGTAATCAAACAATTTTAAATCCGTCGTTTTGAAAGTCAGGTAGTATTACTGGTTGAACAAAATGCACCAGCGATCGACGGAAACGCCCTGCTCTGGGAAAGGAATAAAGAGAGAAGTATATGCCTTTATAAAAACTAGCGAGCCATGTTTGAGCCGCTAAATTTCTGAAAATGTAGACATTTCAAGTACCGTTAAGGATATATTGAAAAGAAATAAATGTGTTTCAAGACACAAAAGCAGGAAATTTTCTGAAGCGATCAATTTAGACGACTGCAGTTTTGTCAAGTTGTGAGAGAAAAATGTGACGAGAACGAAAATTTTGTGTTAAATAACGAACGACTATCTCCACTTCATCGCCGTCACAATCAGTCCACCGTCCGATATTGGCCTCAAGAAAATAAACACCTAAACATAACTACAAAGACGCAGTACCCCCCAAAGTTAAATGCCTGCGCTGGAATTTTAGGTGGTCATATTATAGGGCCATTTTTCATATATTCCACACTTTAATTTTCATTGCTTTGGCTAGTATGGTGATTCCAGCAATAAGAACAATTGGCCCATAAAGGCATTTTATAGGTTTCTTACGTTACGTCATGGTTAAGCCGTTTGTCGAATCACAACATACACAGACATTCTAGCAGGAGTAACAGTCCAGCCCGGTCCTACTGCATTTAGTCTTCCTGGCATGTACTATGCCGAGCTTTCCTAAATGGGGCTGTGTCAGGGCGCACGTATCAGCGATGAAAGTGGGTTTAGCATTGCCTGGTAGGCAGACACTCGAGTCCGTCTTTAATGCTTGCATTCATTGCTTTTAGTATAGTAGTTCCAGCAATAAAAACCATGGGCCCGCAAGGGTATTACTTACTTTACTTTACTTTAGTCCTCTTGGTTCCGTTCAAAACATAGGGCCTCTACAAGTGTCTTCCATTCATTTGTATTTTGTGCCAACACCCTGGCATCCCTCCACGTTTTCTCTACTTTTTCCGATTCTCTATTAATCCTCCTTTTCCATGTTTCTGCTGGCCTACCACGACTCCTTTTACCGATCGCTTGATATTCTAATGCTTGCCTGGTTATCACACTTTCATCTCTCCTTAATGTATGTCCAATAAATTTCCATTTTCTTCTCTTTATGGTTTGGACTATCGGTTCCTTGTCTGTTCTTTTCCATAGCTCTTTATTTTATATTCGGTTTGGCCAGTATATTTTTAGTATTTTCCTCAGGCATTTATTTATAAATATTTGGAGTCTTTGTGAATTTCTCTTCTCTATGGTCCATGTTTCTGACGCATAAGGTACAATACTTTTCACATTGGTGTTGAAAATTATTATTTTAGTTCGTATAGATAGTTCGTTTGATCTCCAAGTTTTATTTAGCATATAAAAAGTGTTCTGCGCCTTATTTATTCTCGCGATTATTTCTTTTTCCATACTTCCACTTTTTTCCAAGATACTCCCCAAGTAACAAAATTCCGGTACACCTTCTATTTCCTTTCCTACTATAGATATTCCCATTTCTCTTTCTGTATTTATTTTTATAATTTTTGACTTGCTTACATTTATTCTAGTCCAACCATTTTTGCTTCCATAGCCAATTTCTCGGTTTTCTTTTGCATGTGCTGCCCTTTCTCAGATATGAGGCATACATCATCGGCAAACTCAAGGTCCTCAAGGTGTCCACAAGCATTCCATCATATTCCAGTTTCGCCTTTCGTAGCTTTTTTCATGATGATTGCTCTCCAATTTTCGCATTTGGTGTAATCTCCCTTTTTTGGTATTTCAACTATTAGGCCCCTCTTCCATTCATTAGAAACCTGTTCTTCCTCCCAAATTTTATTAATCAAGGGCAATAGTATGTCAGTCGACGTGTTTATGTCAGCTTTGATGAGTTCGGCGGTGATATTGTCTATCCCCGTTGCTTTCCCTTTTTTTTTAAATTTAGTAACGTTTCTGATTTTTTCCTTTGTAAAGTTTGTTGTTGTCAATTCTAATTCCTCTTGCATTTCATCTTCTTCGATTTCCTGTTTTATACTTCTTTCTTCATATATTTCGCTGAAATATTCCACCCATCTTTTCATTACTTCTCCATCATTTTTTTTGTATTTTTCCTAGTTTACCTTTATGTGATGTTATGTTATGTTATGTTTGTTCCTTGGTTGTTACTAAGGCTCTTTGTGTTCTTGTATAATAAACAACGTTCAAGATCGTTGTTTATTATAGCAGTTTCTGCTTCTTTCAATAGTACTTCTTGGTATTCTCTTTTATCTTTTCTTGCATTTCTTTTAACTTATTTGTCTTTTTCTCTATACTCTTTTGTCAGCTTATCTTTATGCCTCATACTTTTTTCTGTCAATAGTTTTTGCTTCAATTTTCTTTATTATTACTCAACGATCAATTAGAATAGATATAGTAATTCTCCTTTATTAAGCTTACGTTTTATAATTGTTGCTAGGTATTTATTGTGTATATTTTTCATTATTGTGTTGGTTTGCTTTAATTTCTTGTAATTCCGAGTTTTCAAAACGTGATAATTGCTTTGACACAAAATTTAAAAACCCAGCTATATGGGTTTAGTATTTTCTCATATGATATTCAACACGATGAATATTACTTTGCCCTAGTGTTAATAATAAACTATCTACTTCTTAATTACTTTCTTCTTCGACTCCCAACTTATTGACGTAGCATATTACGTAACTCGGGCGACTAATCGAAAGGTAATTAATATCATAGGGCACCCGCTAACATATTTTCCAACATCGTCCCTTCCCACCATCACACCGTGGGATGATTTTCATTAGGTACTCCGCGCTAATCTATCTGACTCGCTCAAAAAAAAAATGTGCTTGGCTGAATACTTTAATTGTTTGTCAAGACGTAAATTAATAATTCATGAGTGGATGGGACGGCGCGTGCTATCGTTGCGATCTGAAAATAGACCCGCGCCGGCTCAAAATCAATATATGTATAGGAAGAAACCGTTATAGATGTAATACCGCCACGAAACCCGAAAAAGAAAACAATCAATGCCTGGTGCGGAGACACACGTATTATTCGACGGATCCCAAAACAACCGTCTCTGCCTTTGATCTCCGACCGAACACGACCCCCGCAACTATTGTAAATATTTGAAATGGGATTGGCGGATCGGGCGGATGCGCCGGTGAAAACAAATACAACTTCCTTGAAGTCATTCTCTGAATTAAATGTGATTCCGCCTGCCTTCTAAAGGAAAATGTATATAAATAAGCAAAGCCTAGTTAAATTATGAAAGAATATATTCATTCACATATAACATCAGAACAACCTTACTTAATTTAACTGTACTGAAGCAGCAATTAAAAGAAACAACGCCTTATTCATTACTGAATGTAGATATATTGGAGGAAATAAGTTATTATAAAAGCTAAAGTTTTCCAAAATATACTTTTATATATCTTTCTAACGATGTTCTGTTTCATCCTACTGTGTCATCACTTTCTTTTATATTTGGAAGCCGTAGAAATAAAATATAGTACATTCCAATGCAGAATATGTAATACTTAAAAAAAGATAAGCATATGTATGGATTCAACGTCTTAAACGAGTCGCAAAAACAAAAAATGCCCCTATCAACGTATGAGTGAAAACCCTATATCAGTATTTCAGCAATTAAGTTGCCATCTTCAGTGGAATATCTAAAGGAAAATAATTTCCTTTCTAGATTCTAGTGAGGATGGCAACTTAGTTGTCGAAAAACGTATCTAGACCTTTTCAGCCATTAAGGTGATAAGGGTATTTTTTGTATTAATTTTACTAAGTCCCTATAAAGCACATAATAAATTAGTTAATAATGTTAGTTTTAAAAGGCAATTTACTCTTGGAGGTGATATTTATCCGCAAATGAATCATTTTGAATTACAAATAAAAACGATGACACTGTATTTAATATTCTTAAATATTTTTACCAAACAGACTTGACATGTATAACACCTCACTATCCGTTAGAGCGTGTCTACTATACTGCCCCACAACCATTGCAATCTGTATAGCCCCAAATCGGTAAGTTCAATTCAATCTAACTTTCCATCTCAAACTCAAATTTGCACCATCCATTACACAAATACATTCCATGTTCCATCAAAAGCATTCAATGTTACAGAAATATCACAGTCACCTAGAATACAACCTAGAAATTTTGATGCTAGGGATTCGGAATCAAATGATGTTGAATGTGTAGTTTTTTATAACTCTATACTCGAAAAGGAAGTTTGTAATTTTTCTGAAAACACCCTACATAATATTGATATGAAAAAAACAAACAGTTCTTCATATAACAACAATAACACTGACTTGACAACGTCACAACAAGAAGTTGTGGTGACTACTAATTATGATTGCTTGACAAAACATCACTTCGATTATGAAACAGTATGACAGTGCTCACGCCCACAGCACAGACGTGGTGCAAAGACTTTACTAAACGTTGCATTGATCATAATGCAACTATACCATGGCCACCAGAACTATTATTACTAACACCCGTGCATTTTTATGCATGGATAATAATGAAAAGCTACGTCCATAGAAGAAGATATAAAATACAAAATAGGATACGGTGGCTTAAAATAGTAAAAAAATTTAAAAAAAATACCCTTACCACCTCGATGAGTGAAGAGCTCGTGGATACGTATTTCGGCAACTAAGTTGCCATCCTCAGCAGAATCCAGGAGTTCTTCACTCATCGAGGTGGTAAGGGTATTTTTTTTTACCATAGAAGAAGAATTAATCGGTTATTAAGAGAATTTATGAGGCTTGATAATTCTGTGAAGAGTTATTACAAAGAGGTTTACATAAGCTGAAACACCCGATACGATAACGCCGCCATTTTCTTAAATATAATAATATATAGTTTGTATATATCTTGTTATAACAATATTGTGTCCCTATAACTTCAGCAAGAGTTATTTACAGCCAACGATAGAGTTGATACTTAAGCATTTTGTCAAAATTATGTCGGGTAAATCTAAAGGAAATTTGCTGAATTAAGACTGGGATAGCTTGTACACTTTCAAGTTAAAGGTAATCTAATTTTTAGATTAAGATTTAATGATACCTTCAATGCCAGGCATAGTTAAACTTTGTGTCGATAATTGAAAAGGAAATAAAAAAAACGCAAAAAAAGTGTAAGCGTCGTTATCGTTAATCATTTTAATTTAAAAATATTGTTAATCTTTGTTGCGATACGTAAATATTTAAAAAATCATATAGAAGTTCTAAGAAAAGTTATCAGCAAGTAAGATATTGCAGTTATAGGAGCTATCGATAATCAAACTAGCTTTAATACAAATTACAGCAAAAATTGATTGATTCTGAATCAAAAGCTCTTAGTGGATCCAGTTTTATGGTAACCTAAACCACAGTAAATAAAAACTTTTGTGGCTAAGTGTTGAACTCGGTAGATACAATCAACTGCCCATAGTATTCCACAAATAATATAATATACATACAGAAAAAATCACGAATGTTTGCATTTATGTCATTAATCGATCGGTAAAGTGAAGTCAAGCCTAATATCTAAAAACCGAAAGCAAACTTATACGCAACCGAGATAAAACTATATAACATATGTCTTAGCTAGTGGAGATATACGCCCATATATTATTAAGAATCAATGAACTAGTTCATGTGAGATAGAATATAATTGAGTATTGGTTGCTAAGCACTTTCATAATGTTTAGTGCAGTGTATGCAACCTAATGCAGCTTTGGAGGAGCGTAGAGACCGAACCAGAGGGTATAGGCAGTTGAAATTTTCAGGGTGTACTGAGCATATATGGCTAACTATCCGTGCAAAACTTCACGCGATTCGATTGTCTAGAACTGTCGCAAGAAAATTAAAGTTGAGCGACAATCTAGGAAGTTTAAAGCACAATCGAGGAACTTTGGAGGAGCATAGAGACCGAACCAGAGGGTGTGCACAATTGAAATTTTCAGCGTGTGCATATATGGTTACCTATGCTTGCAAAGTATCACGCGATTCGGCTGTCTAGATATTATCAAAAATATGAAAGAAATGCTTAATTTTCAGCTATTTTTCATGCTTTTGAACAATATATTCGATCTTTCCGACGATAAAATAAAGACAGCCGCGACATATCATATACCAAAATAAGCACCATTCCACGGCGCATCGACTGGTGAAAACTAAATTCCGATAGCTCTAACCGTTTCCGAGATATTAGCCAAAATGTGTGAAGAAAATAGTCAATTTTCCAAGTTTTTACACTAAAATTGCATTTTCCGAGCTGTCGGCTGTCCAGAACTGTCGATAGAAAAAATAAATAAAGTTGGGCCACAATCTAGAAAATTTGAAGTACAATCCAGGATTTTAGGAGAGGCGTAGAGATCGGACCAGAGGGCATGCAATATTGTTCGCTTGACATTAGAAATATTCTTCTACTCCGTGTTCGGGTTTTCTTTAGTTTTCAACGCTTATTTTTATGGAATTCTGGTATTTCTTGTGGTAAATCAGTTACTTACATAGCTATAGTGAAGTAATTCGTTTAGGTTGTGGTAAGTTTTCAGATGCCAATGGAAGTCTACAAATTCTTAAAATATTTTTTGTAGGATGCGATTCAAGATTCCTGGTAAACAACTTAATACTTGTTGCAAAGGACTTGGTTTGTCGTTTCGTAAGTTCTTTAATATCTATTAATGTGGTCCACGAGGTAAATTATAATTATTTAGTATTGAATCAAAGCCTACATACAAACTGTAGAGAGTCGCAGATGCTTTGGGTATTTCTATGGGTACCGTCTACATTGTATAGCGCATGCAAGAAACTACACCTGCTGATTCTTCACCCAGTACTTCAACAGCCCTCTACAAGTCGAGAGTGATGCCCCAAACCCGCGATGTGTCAAAGAGAGAGAGATAAAATGGATGCTCGTAAAGTAATTTATGAGATGTAGAAGGATAGTAAGTTAATTTGCACAATCAAATTCTAGTTCTAATTTCATATATTTTTATAGAAAAGGATGTAACAGTAAAAGCGTTACGAGATCTACTGGAACATAAGAAAATTTTACATATTTAAATTGATATGGGCACATGTTACAAAATTTGGACAGCTGTACACCAGACATCTGGGAAAACTGTATAAACCATACTGAAAAAAAAAATTAAGATTAGTACGAACGTGAAACAAATGTTGAATAATGTGTCGTAACGTACTAGAGTGAAGATAGATAAAATATTTTTTTATTGTACTTAAGTTCTTTTATATTTCAATATTGACATCTTTTTAATTAATTTACTTTATATTATGTTTTGCATATGTTATATAAAAAGTATGTTTGTCAGTACGTATCTACATATATTTTTCTGTTTCCTATTGATTTTAATTACTTTAGTTTATCGATTGTAAAGTATATTATACTATACAATATACATTCTATTTCCGAAACGGTTTCATGTGTTTTGCTTCCATATTTTCTTATTTTGATTTAAAAATAGATGATTTTCTATATAAGAAGTATACTGTTAGTGTGATACATTATTTTAATTAAAAAAAAAACGTATTTTATTATAAGCTCAGCCTATTTACTTCCCTCTCGTAAGTATTTACAAATGTATTAATTAATACATTTACTATGAAAGTTTTGTTAATAACCTCAAAAAATTTGACAACCGTCATTTCGTACAATTCGTTGCAGTCACGGTTGATATAATTGAATCAACATGAATTTGCTACAGACTCTGCATACGTCATAAACTAGTCTGACGTAACTACAAACATTCCTGATTTTGTCTTTATGTGCTTGGCAATGGGAATCCACTTATACCCGAAACACGTGTCCCGAATTAATTAATTTATTGATTTAGTGATCTGATATATTACGTTTACTGCAAATATACTTTAAATATACTTTAACTATGAAGATAATTTTATAATCAGTAACTATGTATATAGAAAATAATTGAGATATTTTCTCAAAATACCCCAGATGCCTGTTATTTATGAAACAAAGAAAATTGATGGCATAGGCAGAAACCGGAGGTTGACATTTCACCGTCGATACATTACGAGGAAGTTTTAATTAATTTACGACTAATTAATTTTGGCAACTTTGAATGTAGATACGACCGAGCGACTAATAAAATTTCCGCATAATATATTGCGGGCGATTCACTATAACATCGTGGCACAACCGCTCCTGGGGACAGACACTGGGAATCCTTTAAAATCCCCACATCGATGGGATACTCTCGTTGATAAAAGTTTCAGAGGGTTCGTTAATAACACCTCACCAGTTGAACGGTAAGGGCAGTAAGAGACGCCAAGAGCGAGAAGTGTCAACGCAAAGTTGAGTTGCGTTTAGCTAAAGAAAAAGCGGTGGAGAGGACATCTAACCAAAAGCGTCCCACCTATATATCTACCTTTAGTTTTCCCCTCAAACATCGATGATGTTTCAACGTTTGAGCACCGAACGTCACACAGACACACAAAAGGCCCACTCACACACATATTAACAGAGACGCACACATTAACGAGCGTGGGTCGTGACTGGTTTGAACTTGGGGCAATATTGTATCTATCCCTTATTAATGTGGTGCGATATCGACTGAGGCTGCAGAACATCGGGACCCTTGTTACATTCATTAGTGGGAATTGGAGTTTATTACGTCCATTTTAATATACTCCGATGGGTTTGTCATACAGAACGAGGAGCGCGTAGATCGAGAAGTGCGAACAATACCGCATTTCTCAATTGTTAACCCTGAGTTCCCTGATCTTAGAGGCTAATAATTTCGTAATAGTTATAGTCGGGAAAAGTATTTTTAATGTCAATAATTCCTTTCGACATGTTCAAGCGAACTAAACGTATCATTGCTTACAAGAATATTGTTGCTACCTACAAATTTCAATGAGACTGGCTCTGAATATCAAAAACTTTCATATTGGTACACGTCACATAATAGACGGATTCAGTGAATTTATGTTTCTGAAGCGCGAGAATTTTCACCGTCAACCCCAAACGCCGACAGAAACAAATAATTTAAAAATGCAAGCAACTGTATTGTCCTTATACTTGTATCCGCTTGTTGTCTAGATCAGCGGTTGCCAAACGGTGATCCAAGGACGATTGGTGGTCCATAACCTTTCAACTTAATGTATTCAGTTTAATGAACTCAGCAAGAAAATTCTGGTATTGAGAACAACAATAATAAAATTATAAGAAAATATAGTTGAGACTATTTGAAAAGTAGTTTTATTCAAACACCTGACAATGCATTGACAATCCAATAATGCTGTGTAACCTACGAAAGTCAGCATTTGCAGTCAAAGCGCCTTGTTTACCCAAAAAGTTCATGAAATATTTCCAAAGATAAAACGTTAGCAAAAACAAGTAACTTCCTTCGAAAGAATGACTGTTGACTGTCATTATTAAAAGCTATGAACACGATTGCCAACAGTCTATAAATTTACTTTAAACAAACAATAACAAATATCACATTAACAATAATTAGGTTACTAATTCCTGAATTCCAGAAGGTTGGCGATCGCTGGTCTAGATGATATTTTAATTTATATAGTCACAAATGCTCCAACCCCTTACAATCCATTCTTCATTCATCAAAAACAATCCCCTTGAAATAAACACGTGTCGTCCCGAATTAATTAATACCTTGTGCGGGAGGAATAATCCGAACTGTGTTTATTGTGCTGCCCGACAGTCCTTGCTATCTTTACACACATGAAATAATAATAATTCTTCATTACCCAACGATATACAAAGGGCAAATATAATCAGTACGGGTATTAAATCTAATACAATATAATTTAGCCTATTGTATGCGCAGAGTATATCCTAATAAACAAACAAGTATTAAACAGTGAAAGCAAAATAGAAATAGAAATCGTTTACAAGATGCACCCATAAATGAAGTAAATGTACTTTCAATAATGTTAGCAAAAAAAATCCATATGATGTGAATTTGCCACTTTTAACATGCGACCCATGGGAGTTGGTTCTAGCAGCAGGCAAGGCGAAAGTTACAAAAAAGCGGGCAGATTGCCGGTGTACATGGAAATTTACTAGAGAAAGAAGGTGAAGGGAATCGATTGATCCATGAACGAGTTTATGGACGAACCCGGGAGCATGAGCATCACGACGTTCAGTCACAGAGCACAGATAATGCCTCCCCAGGCGAGCGTTATAATCAATGCCTCTCGCAGGATAGGTTCCATCGAGCCTGAAGGACAAAAAATTCAAGAACTTTCTTTGCACACGCTCAATGGAAAGCACATGGCTGCGATAGTAGGGTGACCAGACCGGTGATGCATACTCCAACGAGCTAACGACAAAAGCAAAGAACAAAAGTCCTGCAGTTTGTGAAGTATTTGGCCGCCAAATAACAACAACAAAGCCAAACCTCCCCATCGCCCGCGAACAAAATTACTCAATGTGAGGCACAAAGGTGAGGGAAGCATCAAACAACACACCCAAATCCTTAAAGATCGTAGACCTAACTATAACTTCATTGTTAATGGTATATGTTGAATTGATAATATTGCGCCGTCTACAATAAGACACCGCACAACATTTTCCTAGGTTAATCCTGAGCGAGATAGAGACGCACCAACCGACCAGGGTAATATTTGTTATTGTGACTACAATACTAGCAATAAGGCAAGAATCTTCAAAAAGAACCTTTTTCGTTGACAATTCATAAAATAATTAATAAAAGAAATTTCCCAGTTTGGTGCAAGCATTCTTTCTTGTTAATTCCAAAAATAGAAAATTCTAGAAGAATTTTCCTATTGAACAGCTTCTTCGTCATGTATCCTTCCTCCTCATTTCCCATTTTTCTTCTGTATGTAAAAATGTGCGCATGTACACGTGTCAATATAGGGCAGTTGCTTTAATCATCATGAGAAACCATCAAAATAAATTTATTTTTCTTTGGTAAATTGGTGCTGAATTCACCATTTCACCTTAATTTATTTTGGTGAGTCTGATGGATTCGAAGTAGGGGTAAACAACGTGCTAACATTTTGCAGGTTATAGTAAGTTACTATGGTAAAGCTATTTTTGTTACCTGTGGTGGGTGCCCAACGGGCCCATAAATCATTGATGATTTTGCATGACCACAAAAGCGTATTGGTGTATTTTTGTGTATGTAAAGTGTTCCATGGCTAGGGTAAGAGGGGAAGCAGCGTTTACTCCTCGACACTGGAGGGTACCAAGAAACCTGGGAGTAGTAGTACATACGTACCAATAGTACCCATATACTAGTAGTTTTGTAGTATCATTTAATATAACTATAAAATATACCACAATATTCTAATAAACCGTATGTCATCTACTGATGTACAAGCGAATTAATAAATAAAGACAGAGTGACTACTAATCAGTGGTTGACGTCATTTCATATAGCGGTGGGTTTCTTGTGAATAAAGAAATTTCTCTCATGTAATAAATGCATTCCATTCTACAGTCAATTCGCCGATTAAAAGACACTACAGCGCTATTGGAAATAGCGCGGGGTGTTGTAGATATGTACATGAACAATATATAGTCACAAAACAAAGTATAGTTCACGTACACGACTTGATTCTGTAATGTTTAGATTTCAATCAATATTGAAGCAGTTTTTGTAATAATTTAATAAGATACATTGGGCTATCATGGAGATTATCATTACCAAAGTATAGAACATAGTATCATAGAAATAAACAGATAAACGTAATAGATAATGATATGATAAATAAGATACAAGACGTAAATGACTTCACTCTGGAAATGAAGCCATGTGATGCCGACTTACTTTCAAAATGAATATTTGCTATTCCCTGATAAGATTTTACTCAACGTGGATACAATAGAGTTGGTGTGTAACATTTTACGAAAAAAAGCATTATACATTTTTCGATTCAAGAACCGGTGAAACTGTAAGTGTAAATTCAAACATTGTGAACCCTAAAATCGCGAACGCTTGATAACTTACAGGTTGAGTGGAAACTATTGATTCACCTGATGAAATTGGAGATGATTCATTTAATCCCAACATTACGACATGATGATTATCTAGAAACAGATTATACGAATTCTGGAAACAAAGAGATAGATGTTGAAGATAACTACACAATTGTAAATAGTTTAAGCCCAGGGAAATAGTTCTATCCAAAAGATTTTATTGTGCAATTAGTTTTGCATGTGTATATTATATTTGACAATATTTTTTTCGAATTTGAGAAAAGTTTCTTAAATATTTATAATAAGCGTGTGCCTTTAATTAAGAGGATTTTAAAATTAATTTCTAAAATCCGATTTTTGTCTCATGAAATGTACTTACTATTAAAGATTATACATGTAAAAGGGCATACTAGATGTTGGGATTCATATTTCGACAGACTTATAATTTTAATGTCATGAGTGTGATATCTATTTACAACGCATATATCCTGTCCAGATTAGGTTACTGCTAGGCGCTGTGGAATCCACAGCATGCGTCTTATATACGTCGCCTGGAGAACATCCAAAAAAGATTTCTCGATTATTTAAACAAAAAGACCAATCTTCCTTCTTTTCAATTTTACACAAACAATCTTTCATTTTATAATTTGATGCCGCTGGAGAAGCGCAGATTGGGAGCGGATCTAACCATGCTTTATAAGATCATTAACGGAGTTGTAGACTGCTCGGATTTGATTGATCTTTTTAAAGTGAATGTGCCTGCGTACCAGACTCGAGATCATAATCTTTTATATATTTTACACTCACATACTAACAGTGCCATGAATTCACCGGTCTCGAGGCTGTCGCGTGCGTACAATGATCGGTGCCCTGTCGACATATTCCGGTACAGCATTTGCACATTTAAGAAACGCGTTAAGGTATCGCTTGTGGAACATTAATGTATTTGATTTTATTTAATACTACTATATAATTTCACTTTATTATCAGTCTTGCAATTGGTAATGGTACACTATTTCCATTTTTTTTCTTTTCCCATTTTTTTTTTAAGTGTCTTGGCTAAGTACAATATTATCTCATATAATTAATAATTTAAGCTTATATAGATAAATGTTATTTATAAGACACATGATTGATTCTGTTTATGTTAGAATTGTAAATTTTTTTGTCACTTTCCCTATTTTGGGTTATTTCCGTTTTTGTCTTTAACTTTAAAATAAATAAATAAATAGTGGGCTAATATTTTTAAACAGCCTGTTTACATCAACAATCAACAATATCAAACAGCATCATGTAAACATGACCAAATTATTTTATCGACGCCTACGGGGTCGCATTCCACCCCAATTCACTGCTTCGTCTCTGTCAAAATTTATTAATATTTATTTGCCAAGGGACAGCTCGTTATACCACCCTTATTTCATCGAATATATTAATAAGAACTAAAACCGGGAATTTTATTACTCTTCATCCGAAACATGTATAGGATGAGAATGTTAACTATATACATACTTTTGAAATTAACATTAAATTTTAGTAAGACTAATGCACCTGTTGTACAATCAAAATTCTAGTAAATTAGAATATGTTTACATACGGAAATTACTAATGTAGTACTACATTAACTGTAACAAAACAATAAATACAAACAGGGTTCGTATATATGTAATATACGAGTAAAACATACCCATTACGTATGCACACATATGTGTAATTACCAAAGCTTCGAATCGTAAAGGGATGCCATATAACAGCGACTAGCATCCATAGTCGTTTATCCCTACAAACCATGTATTCTGGCAATTCCAATGCCGGGCTGGGTTTAACCATAATTAACAAAATAGTATGCCAAATTTATATTGTTACTTTTTTCTTTCATTTTTTTAAATTAACCTTTTCCATAAGTATCAATAGATTTTCTTAATAATTGGGAAATTGAAGTTCCGGTTTCTTATGTTTGAGTATTACATTTATTTCATGACATTTCGACAACGTCTGTTGTCTTTTTCGAAATTTCTACAAATTATCTTTTTTATAGTTAACATTGGGTTTCTTAAAATTTAGATTAACATTTCAATTACACGATAATAAAAATTTTATATTGTTTCTTTTAATAAACTTTACTGAATTTTATTTGGAGGGGTGAACTCACTTCAATCGTGTGACGTGCCCCAATTAAATTTGTTATTTTTGGGCCAGCATCACAACAAACAATAATACAATTGAGCGCCGACGCTATATTTTGCCTAACAGCTGTTTCAGCTGTCAAATATCTTCCAGAACGACGTTGTAAATCATATTATACATAACCTCATTTATGGCTGCGTTCACAAATTCGTCAACAAGCTACGTTCAAAGCATGCTCGAAGTGAATAAAACAGATACTTCTGTGTGTGTAATAGGGGATCACTACCTTACTCCTCCAAATAAAAAAACGGACTATAGTCTTTGGTAAATAATACACAGCCCAACAGCTATACAAATAGTAACACCGAGAGAAGTATTTATGGAAGAATCTAAGTAATTTTTTTTTGCTATAAAAAATTGATTACATTTTTGGTGGAGCACATTTCGAAACATTCTATTGGCTTCTGTCACCGTTTCGGTGAATACGATTTAGTGCTGGATAAACTCCCCTAATTTATTTGAATTACGCATGAATGCATTGATATCCAATTAAATGATGTACTGATGTTAACACGCTAATTACGCTAGAAACAACAGAATGGCTTTATCACCCACCATGCCGGTGATTCTTAACCGGCATGCTTTTGCAATTTGCGTTTTCGAAATATATTCATTAAATAATGCAGGTATGTATCTACGATTTTGGATTGACATTACGCATATATAAAATAATTTAGTTAATATTATCGGCTCACTGCTCACATCACAATAAATTGATTCATTCTGAGACAATCAACTTATTGCACGGTGAGGAGTGATCAGATGTACTATTACTACTACATTGCCCCACAGTTCTTTAAATCTTTACAAACACTAGGGTTGTCCGGTTACTAAGGTACATTTGTGAATTACAGACAGACTACTTTATTTATAGAAATCCAACATACACTGTTAGTTACTTGTCAACATAATCGCCACCAATGTTAAGGCACTTATCCCAGCGAGGCACAAGCTTGTGTAAACCCTCTTCGTAAAAGGTGAGATCCAAATGTGTAATATACTCCCGTACTTCCTCTTGAACTCGTCGTCGGCTTCAAACCTTTTACCAGACAAATGGGCTTTCAACAGACCAAAGAAATGAAAATCAGGAGTCAGGTTGGTTGTTGATCATTTTTTTCGCACACCTTCGGAATCAATGTTCAGAGCTGTGCGTCCACTTTTGAACTGTTTACACCAAACATTAAATTGTATTCGACTGATAATGCTTTCTCTTCGCTTTTTCATAATTTTTTTATGAATTTCGGTATGTGTTTCATTATTTGCATGCAAAAAACTAATGACCGCTCGCACTTCAAACTTGGAGTATGTTGCGACCGGAACTGACATGTGCGTCTGTTGTACTGAACCTAAGGCAATGACAATACCCACCTATGCAGCACATCTAAATCTAAATGCGTGCAAGTTTCAACCTGATCGGAGCGACGTGGCGGTGTGTCGCGCAAACGTATCTTAGTAACCAGACATCCCTCGTATTATCAGAGATAATTCCTAAGCTACTTGAAATCACCATCTATTTTGCAAAAGTGAATTAATGATGGTTGTATATGACTTCCTAGGGAAAATATATTACTTTTCTATTTTCCATTATCGTAATTACATCCGCTAAATCATCTACGATTTAGTAGACGTTATTGCTATCTCCGACCTTCCTGTTCATTACTGGATGCCAGTGAAAAAAAAGCGACCGACTCGTTTTGCTAAATATTTGAGTAGCCAGTAATGGCATCCGCACCAAGAATAAGTCGTTTCGCGCCCGAAAAAAAAATCCAGTAAATAATAGAAAAGGAGACCAAATAAGACGTAGATTACCGCGCCCGAACGCACGATCGCCGAATGAAAAGAGAAAGAAAATAGATGAAGATTATAGTTGTGCATTTGTCATTGTAATATAAGAAAGAGAATTTCCTCTTCCCAGCATGCCAGAACCACGGTTCTTTTTTTTTTTCGTTTCGTTCCCTACACTTTTCTGCACCCCTTCAGAGTCCGCCTATTGGAAAATTTACGAGCCATAACTGAAAAACAAGTAGGCCGGGCGCCGAGCTTCGTACCGCTTTGATAAATTGCGACTTTTTTATGACGAGTGTGTCGTAAGCTGCATGATTAGGAGCAGAGTCAGAGTCCGTCACATTTTTCCGTGGTGAGAAACACTCCTGCCTTTAATCCTATTAGGTCACACGTACACTGCTAAGCTTATTGGGATGGATTTCGTTAAAAGTTCCGTCCCGGAATTCCGACTAAAGCTTGAAGTGACTGTGTTCTTTTAAGCTTTCTGAATAATAAACATATTTCTCCAACGCGTAGTTTTCTCATTCCAGAATTAATATCATAGCAGATAGAGCTTCAAATATTTAAATGAAATAATGATTTTTTAAAATAAATAAGTCTATTACAACCTAAAATAATCATCAAAGCATGATTCAAAAGGTTAATAATTTGTAAACCAGTGAATTGGTACTTCGCTTCTTTTTAAACATTAATCGTCATCTTATTTTCTGCAACTTTTCCCATCAAATAACAAACTTTTTTACTTTTCGTATGTGAAGTGGTTTTGTGGAAATTAAGTATTTATGAATTAAAAACGACTTATTGATGATGTATACTTACAAAATATGTACTGGATTTGGGTTTAAAATAAACAATTTGCCAAAAATTGTTACTTGCAGGATGCACATTATCAAACGAAAAACGATTTCGAGTTTTTAAAATAAATTCTACAAAATTATTATATAACAAATTAATTGTGCTATAACAATGGAAAAAAAAGATAATCTCTTCATTTCTTGAATCGTCCCAATTCTTTTACTTCACACATAAATGTAGAAGTAGATCTAAAACAAAAAATACCCTTAACACTTCAATGAGTGAAAAACTCTAGATACGTACTTCGGCAACTATCTTATCTCTTATCTCTGGTTTAAGGTGAAAACTTGGAGTATATGCTCTTCACCAATTCGCCAGTGTAATAGCGCTCAAAGTGTTATAGTATGGAATAGTGTGGTGATCTGGTCAAGAGCATATCTTCCAAGGTTTTTACCCTAAACCGGAGATATTACGTCCAACACTTTCTTTCTTTGTAAGTTCTACTGGCGAAAAACGACTACTACTACCGACCGTAGTTTTTGCCACTGGCATGGTTAAATGTAAACCATAAGGTAGTCGGTCACGCTAACTCAACCTGCATGTTGATTTACCGTGACCAACTACTCCCCGCTTGGTTAGTTTCGCCTCTGGCATGGTTTACACGTTGAGTGGCCGTGCTAACCTAGGTTTCCCTCTTTCTTTCGTTCCTCTTTTTTCTAGCTGGTTAGTTTCACCTCTGACGTGGTTCACACGTTGAGTTACCATCCTAACTCAGGTCGCCTCCTTCTTTATCTCTTTCACCTGGTTGGTTTCGCCCTGGCGTAGTTTTCACTTCAAATTGCCGTGCCAACTTAGGTTTCTTTCTCTCCATTTCCTTCT
The DNA here is from genome assembly GCA_031763485.1 of Osmoderma eremita. Lineage (NCBI taxonomy): Eukaryota > Metazoa > Arthropoda > Insecta > Coleoptera > Scarabaeidae > Osmoderma > Osmoderma eremita. Next base: position 325,167 of record JARFOC010001072.1, on the reverse strand, counting down.
TCTCCTGAAGAAGACCCTTATGATTGTGAGCGAAACGTCGAGATCCCCTATATCTAATATGATACCGTCTAAACCCGGAAGAAGTTTATCTTATACTAAATTAGTTATTTCCTAATTTCATTTCATTTATATTTATATAATTCTTATTATGCAACAAATATTTTTAACGAAAATAAATTAAACTAAGAAATTAATTAAAGGAATCGGTAGAAGCAAGAAACATGCCGGAAAGAAGATGTGGTAACCATGTTCATTAACTTAAACAATTAAAGTGTGGTAATTATGAAGAATATATTTATTGGTAATTGTCAGACATTCATTTTCATAACATACTTAGATGTTTTGTATTCGATGTGCTTATTTCGCTTTACTACGTATTCTATTGTAAAAGTATATGGAAACAGTGGAAGGCATTTTGAGCAATGTCATAGTTTATAAAATGAAATATGAATTTCTACAAATCCTAAATAATTTTGTTAATATTAATGTTGTTAACGTAATTGCAACAAATACTTTAATTCTCTTTTTTGTACCGTAATGAGTCCACAAATACCTCTAGTTAATAGGTAATTCTGGAACACCTCAAAGCAGGTGTTTATAACTTATTTATAAATTATTTATTGAAGAGCTCGCTAAGAATTAAGATAAATTTGTAAAGTACAAAGTATACCGTGTACGCGATAGGTATATAGTCACCCAATGACACACAAGCTCGACGAAGTAGGGTATGATAAGAACCGGAGGAAAAACAACAGTTACAGCAGCAGTTACGAAATTAATGCAATATTAAAAACAATCATTCGAAGGAGCACATCACATTTTCTCTAAATCAAGATGGTAATTTAAGAGATAAAATGGTGAAGTATGAGTGCATAAACTTAGAAAATTCTTATTATGAGTAGGTGTAAAATAAAGATGCTGCATGGTACAAAATACTTGATTCTTATAAAAAAAATATCTCCTCATACCAATAACCCAAAGAAAAAAATTTCCTTCTAAAGCAAAAGCAAAGCGAACTATTCTCAAGAAAATAATAAAATAAATTATGTTAATAAATGTGGAAAACCAACTCTGGTTCGAAAACCGCAATGTCGTAATCTATTCACAAATTCTATTTTAACTCTTGATAAAACCACAGGTGGAATTTTTCTCATGCATTGAATAATCTTAATACGTAGTTCGAGCTCTCTTCTCAAGAAATTCATAAATGGTCTTTTGTAGCTCTCGTGCCACCTGTTTACAGCCAGGCAGCTTCAAGAAGCGGCTGATTATCTAGAGACATGGTTCATCAAGTGGAGAATCGAGATCAATCCTAAAAACGTCGCTATCCTATTTAATAGAAAACGCAATAGAGAGAATCCGCCTAACATCAGGCTGTTCGATATTGATATTCCTTGGAGCTTGAAGACTAAATACCTTGGTGTCACCTTGGATTCCAAGTTAATTTTGAGGGATCACGTCAACTAAGTCGCTCAACGATCGAACGTAACGTTATGCCAATTATATTCTCTTCTAAATGGAAAAAGTAAATTAAATCTAAATTTAAAGTTACTACTTTTTAAAGTGGCTGTATGACCGAGGCTCACGTATGCTACCACAATTTGGAGTCATACTGCTAACACCCACCCAAAGAAATTTCAAAGGGAACAGACCAGATTCCTGAGAATAATTATTAACGCTCCCTGGTATGCCAGGAATTTGAACATCCATAGGGACTTAAAGATCCCCTCAATTTTATCACATATTAAAAAGCTTGCCCGGAAATATTTTCCCAAAGTCCAGAACCATGAAAACCCAACAATCGCCACATTGGATATTCAAAACAGGGAAGGTAAACATCGAACACATTACATTCTATCCGAGGAATCGGGAAACTTAGTTCATTATCCAGTAACCATTGATTAACGCCACAAGTATTCGACAGAATTAGACCAAACAAGATTCAACTCTGTTTGCCATGAAGTCAAAAAGAAGAAGAAAAGGAAGATAAATGGAAGATTTAACGTCATCCAATAAAAACACTAACATTCGGAGCGAGAACAGGTTACCTAGGCGGCTAGTGAATAGCACTCCAACTAGCTATAAATATACCATCAAAATGATCTGCGGGTAGGTACACCAGTACAATAGCTGCGTTATGAGTCGAGCGTCAATCCTGCTGAAACTATATCTCATTCATTCATTTTCATCGTTCCTGCAACATGTCTCTTTTTATTACTATGTAACGAACTGTTTGATATGAAAAACGCAATAAGAAATAAAAGATACGTATGAGCCTGCCGTACCCTAAATGATGTAATTTGCTACTAAGGAAATCCGTTGGCCAGTACAGAGATAAAACCCATTCCTATCCATATGTACGTATCTCGCATAAGGTATGTGTTCAATAAAATATACTTGTAATCCTTATTCATATTTTAACCAGAAATTTACTTTCGAATATTGTATTAACGTACAATGCAAACACAAAGTGAGATAATTGTAAGTATATTCTTAAAACATGAATTTCAAATTTTCTTTTTTTTTCCCCATTATTTTTTATTCTAGAACTTAAGTTTGCGAAAGGTGATCAGCTTCTACCTATTCGAGAAAACTTAAAGGGTCCTTTATAGGGCATTTTCATTAAAACTCTTTTATACTTCTTCTTTGATGTTCTGCGGAGATTTAGTTGGGTTGTTATAAAATAATCAACAAACCTTTGAATGTCATTAAAACTATTTAATGTATCTACTCAGAGAAGAAATAAAAAAAACACAAGGTGAATTTTAACCACGAATACAATTTCCGGGTAGAAAAAGTGCTTTACTGCCCAAAACGAACAATTGGTAGGATATTTAACTCCTACGTTTTCTACTTAACGCAACATAAAAAGCAATAAAGCTAAGAAATTATTACGCAAATACGACTTATTTCAGAAATATATAGATAAACAAATTAAGAGCCAATAACTAAAGTTTGATTTATGGTATTAAACGGAGCAGTTAAAACACTGGAATAAGGAATGCAAAATAAATAAGACATAATACATAGTACAAAACATACCAGCTGAAGCTAGAAAAACGAACCCGTACATAGAACGCATACAACTGCAATAACTGTTGATGAAAAAATTATGAAAAAGTAGAAATAGAAAAAATAGAAGATAGATGCATAATGAAGCAAGAATTTAAAAGAAAACTAATTCGCGTGAACAAAGATAACATGTAGAAAGTAAAAAAGTGTTAAAGCTAGTATCTCTGGTTTAAGATAAAACTTTGGAAGATATGTTTACACCAGATCACCAGTGAAATAAAACTGTGTTATTCCACTGGTTTCCGCAAGGTTTTGCCTTAACCGGAGATACTGAGCCTAACACTTTTTCCTTTGTCGGTTCTACTGAGTATGGCAACTTAGTTGCCGAAATACGTAGGGTGCACAACATAATTTTTATATCAATATTAAAGCCAGACGGTACATAATACCAAGTCTCGTAGTGAGGAGATTAGTAAAAATATCTCTTCCTACGTTCAAATTGGGAATACTTAAGAGCGAAGTTATGCATAATGAAATCACATGATGGCAAATGCTTTCTTACGCTGTTATGTACTATGTAAATAATATCCACATATCATTAGCATATCACAATTTATTTGTTAACATCTAGTAGTTGTCAGTTTTACTAAAATCGAATAAAATATGAGTATACGCGTACAAAATATGAATCTTAGGCAATGTGGGAATGTTTGTTTATTTGCATTCCGCTGACATCATCGTGCATTTGCGGTTTTTTGCGGACATTTTGTTGATCTGAATTTAGTTTACTTTAACTTTAGTTTAACTTGTTTATATGTTTTTATGTTGATTCAGAGAAGGCTTTCCACACTACCCCAATATACAAACCATAGAAGATACTCGAAAGTGAACGACTGACTGTTAATTAATTCGTGCAGTTAAGAGCCAGTGGAAATGCGCAAGGAATAAAATTTGCAACCTACGATGAACAATCGGGAGAATTTATGACAAAACCGGGTGTTAGGCAAGGTAGCCTCCTAAATCCCCTGTTGTTTGTAATGCTGAGAAATTCCCCAGCAGGTGTGGAAGTCTGAACTGTTGTACGCAGATTAGTTAATCATCATTGAATCATCTGAAGACACCTTGCAAAGTAATGTTAATGAGTGGAACAACAAAACAATGAGCATTAATAAGAATAAAGCTTTACACTTTAAATGACAGATGTAAAAGTAGCTTACAAGCGAGTGAGATGCACTATCTTAGAGCAGCGATGGGCTGCACCAGGAGGGATAGAAACGATGTAGTGGGAGAGTGATACATGGTAGAACCTGTTGTAAATGAAGTGGAAAAACGGCAGTTATCATGGTTCTCTCACACGGTGCCAATGAACGATAGAAGAAAAGCCAAACAAATATGGGTAGCCGACTGTGGCAAAAGAAACGCAAACGCAGAAAACCCATCAAATCATGCAAGGACGGTATTGCAGATTCACTGCAAAAAAGTAATCTGAACTAGGAGGAAGATGAGAGGATAGCATGCAGGAGTACATGGAAGAACCTCAACTGGTAACACTTCCACACCATAAGGTAGAAGAGGTTAATAGTCATTTACAGTATTGCTTAAGGTCGTATATGCGCGTAATAGTAATTTCTAAAAATAATGTTGCTTATTGTGATGATGTAGGACTTACACGATGTAAATATGACTATAGGGTTTCTGAAAAATCACCTTGACCTGCATCTATACCTTTCTTATTCATCCGAACTAGTCCTGCCTTCAATCAACCCGCATAAAATATGACAGGAAAGGAAATAATCATATTAGGCCACTCTCTGAAGCAGTCACCAAGAGTTGTAATAAGATGCCATGAGTCTGCCAATAGCCAAATAAGAAAATTTTGTTAGATTTCTAATACTTGTGAGTGTATTTATCCTATATAGAGCCACGGTATTTATCACAAGTAATATAATAAAATAATTGCAACACTAACAGTGTAAACTATTATACTAAACTCTATTATGTTATAACAATATAATTTATCATACGCCTACACTATTAGTCACTCGACGCATATAACTAGCTTAATTATAATCCCTCACGCATACCAGCACCACAAACTCTAACCACACTAATATAAAGTATCAAGTAATAGCACTAAATTAGGGAATTTGCAACCATATATCAGTTACTGGTGATACAATTACCCTCAGCAGCTCGCTGATTTTTGTTTAGATTTTCTGAAGCGTGAATATTGTAATTAACTTTGGAAATACTGCGAGATCGATCGTGTGTTACCCCGAATTTCCGGGCAAATTTTGATTTGTAACATTACAGGGATCGATAAAAAATCGAAATGGTGGCGATCCTATATTAAACGCGCATTTTATGCCCGAAAATTAGCTATACGCCACGATTTCGCTCATCAAGGAACAATAGGCGCCGTTTATCGTTCTGACGGTCACAGCCGTTCCCAGATACGGCTACCAATCAACTGTAATTACCGTGAAGTGGTTTACCAATTAAACATCCACGCACAGATATACTCACCCACACAAGAGAGGGTGCTTTCGGCAAGGGAATTGCACCTAGAAACGTACATATGACCGATTGACCGGCACCGGTATTATAATGATGTTTAAACTATAGGAATAATTACTCGGGACAGCCATGCTAGGGGACAATGTAAACATGTGAGTGAGCACAGGAAGCGACTCTTGGCTCGCCCGGTTTCATCCTGAATTAATGATATCAATGGATGGATGTAAGGGTTGACGTAGATGATACGCCCGGACGTGATTCGCAGTTCGGAAACAGGATTAGCGAAAACAGCGTGGAACACTGGGATCTGTACGTGGAAACGATTTTCAAACGAATTATCCGCTAGGGCGTTTGGAAACAGATCGTGAAAGCTCCGGGCATTATGGAAATAGTACGCGCATGTATTTAAGACTACCACCATAACACTTTATTTGTTGTAAACACGCTAAGATAAATAAGATTATTGAAGGAAATTTTATAAAATCAACTGATAGCTGAGGAGTAGCAATTCGCAAACTCTAATATGAACTAATGGATTATACAAATTATCTATACTCCGTTAGCACCTTAAAAGATACACAGCCCCTGGGAACAGCGCATTACGTTACCACCATCTCCTCGTGGTAGATACGTGAATAAAATAAAATCACAAATCAAAATATAATACGCTTAAGGAACTTTTACTCTGGAATGTTTAATAAAATAATTTAAGTACTTGACGAATCAAATTTTGTTGTAATTTATTAAAATAGATATGGTTATCATGAGGCAATTCTGTACATCAATGTTTGTGTTGGTGATATGCAGATGTATTTGATTTTGTTATTTACAAAAAAAAAAGTTAAAACTATATCTACAATATGGACGCATTAAAATTGGTTATAACTTTATAATGTCTACAGCACTGGTAATTGTAATAAATATCTATACAATATAATTGTACGTTGTAAAATGAAAACTAACTGGCAGTACATACAGGGTGACGCATTAGTGTGCCAAAGCTCCATATATCCGTTGTCATACAAGATATCAAAAAAAGTTTTTTACGAGAATTATTGATAGTCTTAAACTTAACATTTTAAATATATCTTCATACATACACAGCGTCTCATATCACCAGGGTGAACCAAACATACATTTTCCTAAATGTATACCTTTCTACCCGAAGGTGTAAGATATCTTTCTTATTTATAATATTTCAATAATCAAAGGAAATATAAAGCCTAGGTACAGGAATATTTATTACTTAAACAACAACACCTACTCAAGAAAAAAATCTCATATATGTTTTGCAATATTTAAGCAAGAAAAAGAACTATAGATTACAAGGACTGTGAGATTTATGACAAGACAAAAATTCAAATATTAACAACATTTTTCATTCGTAAAAACTTGCAGTTTCTTATCGGTGTCGGCATTTAGTGCACAATTTTACGAATTCTCGCTATGTCAGTTTGCTCTAGCACTGAATTAAGGCACTGCAACACGATGTAGCGAACGTTCAATCAAACGTTTGCACCAAATGTTCGATTGAAACCCCACAAACGGCTGCTACACGATGCGTCAAATGCCTCAAACGTTGGCCACACGGCGATTCGACACATCGTGTGCCCGTGTAGCGAGGAATTGCATTTGTCCAACGTTCGCCGCTTGACACGTTCGTCCCATGAACGTTTCTTGTCGGTACTTTTGGTCCAACTCAAAATACCTACGCTACGAACGTTGCAAGTTACATACGATACGAATGTATAATTTGTACATTATTATTTCATTTATACGGCTTGTACAAGAAATCGTGGAAATAATTTGGGAAAAAAATGGAACGTGATAGTAAGGGCAATCAGAAGTTATTTTACGGAGTAGGGAAAACACTAATCAAACAAATCAGAAATAATTACATAAAATCAGCAAGTGGTAAGATCTTAGAAGAAGTGGCAGATATCATGAAGAAATGGAAGGGGTGTATACTCAAGAAATACTCAATATAAAACAATATAGAACGCCTCCGTACTGCAGAAGAACAAGAAAAAAATGATACAAGAAATAACATGGAGTATATAGGAAACTAGGAGATTACTAAAGAGGAAATAATAGAAGCCATAAAGGAGATAAAAAAATGGCAAAGCGACTGGACATGATGAGATAACAACGGAAATGGTAACTAACTTGGATAAGAACGGGATCGAATTGTTAGAAAAATTCTGGAAGGAACAAACAATACCAAAAGACTGGGAAGTACGAATAGTACTGCGTATACACAAAAAAGGTGGCAATAGAGAGTGCAGAAATTTTAGATGAATAACTCTGCTTAGTATTATGTTAAAAATATATGAGCGAATTTTATTGAAAAGACTAACAATAACAATACAGCAACAATTACAGGAAGCAGAAAAGAATACGATTAATACCGTACACGTAGCTCTTATATCTATAAAAGCTATAAAAAACATTTGATAGTATCCCAAGAAAAGAAGCTTGGGATAGCCCCAGAATAAGAGGAGTAAGTGAGAAACTGAGAACAGCCATAGAAGTCATATATATGAAAACCAGAAATTATGTGAGAACAGGAAACATGAAGTCAGGAGAGTTTCTAACCAGGGAGGGATCGAGACACTGAGGGGGTCCGAGTCCAGTGCTTTTCAATATGACACTTGATGTTCTAAAGAAAATCAAAATACTAACTAAAAAGCTGCCGATGTGGTCATATTTGCGAAGAGGGAAAAAGACCTGCAAATAAACCTGGATCTTTGGAATACACCACTAAAAAACAGAAACCTGAAAATAAATATAGACAAGTAATGGCTATAGGTACAAACGATCCAAGAGTAAAAATCGTAATAGACGGAAGGCAGATAGAGCAAATAAAGACATTAAAGTACCTAGATGTAAACATACACAAGAATGGAAAAGAAAACATGGAAATAAACAATGGATTAGAATATACGAGAAAACTATACTATGCACTAAACAATGCATTTATAACGAAAAAGGAAATATCCAGGAAACCGAAAATACCAGCTTACAAGACAGTATTTAAACCAATCCTCACATATGGCTGTGAGAGCTGGATTTTTAATAACAAGACTAGGACTAGAGTTCAAGCAATAGAAATGAAGTACCTGAGAGTAGTGAACGGAGTACTCGTATTGAGAAGCAACAGCTAAGATGGTTTGGACATGTGGTAGGCATGGGGAAGGAGAGACAAACAAAAAGGGTACGGTTAGCGAATTCAACACAGGGGAGACTAATAGAAAGACCACGGAAACAAAGAAAGAAATAATCTCAATATCTTCAAGCCCTAGCCGTAAGGATATTACCAAACCACTTTTTTGTAATTGAATTAGCGGTTGCATATGGTGTAACAGTTTTTAACATCGATTGCATTCTTCTCGAGAAATTAACCTTTTTTATTTTAAAATTATCCTTAATTATTCTAAGAAGATATTTTCTCGCAAACCATTCGATGGATTTCAAAAATTGGTATTGACAAATTACTCAAAGTGTAAATGAAGTATCACTCTGTTTGTGTAAATTAAAAAATTTTGGGAGAAGTAAGAACTTCTGAGTATTTAGTTCAACTCACATTTTCTTCTAATAGTAATCGTTTAAATCACCTTTTTTACCGTGGGGAAAAATTGATAAAAACCAGTAACCGAAACGATTAGGCATATTCTAGAGACTGATAGGAAAAACATAATACCGAAAAAGGACTACAGAAAACGGCAGATCAGGATTTCGATAGAGAAAACTATAAAATAGAACAGAAGGTAGGAAAATTCTGGCTGAAGTGAAATACCTGTATAAAGTCAAGTAGAAAATTTAATCTTTTTTGTTTTTAAGAAGTTACAACTAAGGGAATCCTTGTTATTTATGAAACAATAATACAAAAATCAGGATATTAATTTTTAATAAGGGAAGACTGATTAGTCTGTTAAATTAGCTTTTCTCACCGAATTAGCATCGCCGGCAATCAAGTGTACATTTGTTAATACTCCGTTTCTCAAGCTAATCTGTTTACGTTATTAAGGTACGGCGGTAATTAAGATTAATATCCATGAAACAGTTTACATTAAGATAATTGTCGTTTTAATTACATTAGGGGTATCAATGGGAAGCATAACTGCCGACTGTGATGGAGTCATCTTCGACTTTATTATGGCAGAATGCAGTAGGCCCGAAACATTTTAATTACCTCAAATGGAAAAAGGTTCATCTGCGTAAAGTCAACGTCTCAAATGGTTTATTGTGTCAAAATTAACGAGATGAATTTAACGTTCCCGGCTTTGCTAGCGTCCCCAATAAGTTTTTTAACGGGCGGAGATAATTTATGCTCACAAGATCTAACTACGTCTGCGTTTTCTACCATTCTTTTCTGTACATAACTATAAAATTCATTAACAATAAATACTTGCTTATGGAATTTCATCTAAGTTGTGGGCATAATCAAAGATCATAGATAGTTTAATTAACTCCGTAATTGCTATAAACGGATGCTGTAGAATGGATACTTTCATTCGAATGGTATAAAGTAAGTGTTCTTAAAAGAGAGTAATCCCGCTGATTTAGTCTCTGCTGAAGTTCCAGTTTGTCTTCATTTCGATTTAATGAATGTTACAAGAGATCACCTTGGTATTTTCCACTACGCTCCAGTTCTCGTTGGTTTTCTTTTTCTACTTTAAGAGGAAAACAACTGAATCAAATATATTGACTTACTTTTTGCCACCTAGCGAGTTAACTCTGATAAAATACAATCGCAAAATTAACTTTTTCCACGGATGTAAGCACGCAGACGCAGATGAAAATAATAAAAATTGAGAACTTTTAAAAACCATACGTATAATAAAAAGCAATTTAACTCCACTTCCAACTTTATCTTTTCCTTAACTCAGAAATTCAACCGTGGCTGGGAATCGGAAAGAAATCATAAAACAGCAATTCATTACACCGACCTCTAAAGAGAAATTCATGTTTTAATTTGCCGCCCATTGTTCGGAGTTTTTCTTAGTTTCCGTTCGGGTAATGGTCCTGCTAAATTTTCAGCTATTTCCATAATATCTGCAGGCTAAAGTTTCCTTTTATTGGCTATAATTTCCTCTTGGGCCATAAAAAAGTAAAGCGCTGTTCTTTATTTCGAGACTTGTATCTTCAGACAGAGGGTACTTTATTTGAAATTGTAATTTATGAAATGCCCATTATGGATATACTTACAAACACACATACATATATACGTACTTCATGTTTACATCAGTTGCTGGTGATTTGAAATCCCTATCACAGTACATAAATAGGTACCAAATATTTTGCATATTGATTTTGAAAATTACTTTGACGAACTTATTCAATGTGCCTTTTATAGTAAATGAATATATGTCAACTTTGCGTGACGATGTCTTGTAAGTCAGTTCCCCTTTCTCTTTTGTAGGTATGTATAATTATAGTTCAGTATGTATAAAAGAGGAGACAGTTTAATGCTATATTTTGGTCGTATATACAAAGCCTAGAAGAATCATCTTAAGTTGAATTTCCCGCCAACTTCTAATTTAATTCAATTTGAAAATCAGCTAAGAAGAAATAGGTGCATCAGTAAATATTTCTAGACGGGTAATCTACTTTATTCTATTTCAAAAGACTTCGAGACTGACTTTTGATATAAGACAAACCAACAAAACGGTAAACAGGTACACCACAGAGGAGTTACTGGAAGGCAGTCAATTGAGATTGATCTTTATATCCTTTTTTTTTTTATAAAATCAATACAGTCACGATCACTATTAGTCTTTCTTGGTATGACCCGCCAGATGTATGATATTTGTGGAGAGCAGCATGGATTATGAAATTAAAAGATACATACAGAAGATTATAACTAATAGACAGGCCAAAAACCTTCTATGGGCAAACTTCAACCAAGCAATCGAATGGAACGTGTACTGATACTACAAAAACGGGTAGTGAGAATTATGTATGATCTGCACTACCACGTATCTTGTAAACAAACATTCAGAGATTAAAAAAATATTGACTTTTTTTGATAGCTATATTTATAAAGTGTTATGCTTTATATTCAAGCATAAAACTGAATTTTGCACAAATACTCCAACAACCTATGATATAAGTGATTCTCTATATTTGCTACTTCCGTCCCATAAGACGCCCTCTACCAAAAGAAATCTAACTTATGTAAGTTGTTCAATAAATTACCTAGGTATATTAAATCCATAAATACTTTCAAAAGTTTTACCAAAAATGTGAAAAGCTATCTACTAAATTTAAATTGTTATTCACTTGATGAATACTTCAATTTTACTTCTAAGTAAAATAGATCTAAGAATAACTTGTGCCGTACGATTGTATAGCCTAAGTGAAATAAAGATCATTATTATTATTATTATAACAGCAGAGAATCAATGCTTCTTTTTCTAGTAATATTAAATTATCTAAATGTCATTTGATTGCTCACTATATGTTCATTAAATTAATTTTGATATTTGACTCTTTTTCTCGATAATGCCCCTCCTTTGTAAAATATCTCAACATAGTTGGTAAAACACGTTATTCCATTTTATCCTTTTAACTTGCTACTCTATTCTGGTGATTTTGTGATATCTAATTGCTTATTTAATATTAATTAACATTATCCCCCAAATTCTGACGGGTTATTGCTTGTCAGAGGGTCGGGCGATTAGTAGTTTTAATTGGACTAAAATTATTTGCTCCATTATTTGTAGACAGCAAGATACTTCGTATAAGATCGCAAGCCTACAAGTAACTCCCATAACTTTACAATGCAACACCTATTAACCGCATGCGGATGTTTTCAACAAAATTGTTCGTAACACACTTTATACATCAATATCAAATTTCAGCAACAGCTGAATGATTTGTAAATACTAAAAGAGCTGTTTGCTAACATAATGAAAGAGAGGTATATAATTTTACTGTAGCATTGCTTATAAATATTATACTTATGTAAAGTTAATGTCATAATATATGCCTGTTGAACTTCTATCTTTCTTAATTTAGATATAAGTTATTCCTTTCTTTTCAAAAAATAACAAAGCAAAGCAATTTGATATCATAGGTACGATACTAAAGAGATTTCATTGTTTTAAATTGCTGCGAGTTTGTTGCCAACATTCAAATACCTTACTTTTAAAAAGGGCGGGTTATTTGATCATGGCAGCCATATTGAATTTTGAATCTTTCCGTTCTTTTATACGTATACACCATGATATAGACTTATACTTAACAAATAAAATTGTTTACAAACACAAGAAATGACTGCGTGATTATATGTACATACCTACATATATGTATATGTTATTTACTAAATCATGTGCCACTAATACATGTTTCGAAACCGGAAATGAAGCGTAATAAAGGTTCAAACGTTGTTTATTACGTTTTGTTATGATTATCAAACCAGGCACGTTAGTAAAAAAATCATTAAATTAATCACAAGTTACTTAACAGATTTACATACATACAAATGTAGATTGATATATCCTTTTGCTATTTTTTATGTCACAATGGTGTCATGGTGCTACTTTAACCCTAGAAGAATTTACAAAACTTACCTACAATGTTGAGCCGACCACCTTCGTGAGTTGTCATGATGTCGCATTCACTCAACGACGACGACAAGTCGCCGCGACTGTTAAAAGTAAATAAATATCGGAGAGATTTTAGGATGTCAAGTGGAAAGTGAAATCTACTTCGCAGAAGCGTGTCAAAACAAGTCAGTAACACGGCCAGATCGGCGCTTGAATGAGGGAAATTGTGAAAATGGCAAAGTGGAGGAACGCGTGGTGAAAATCTGGTGCCAGAATGGTGCGCTGAGTAGGGAGAGCAACGAGCTTCCTAACGGAAAGCTCAAAGCCCAACTGAGAGGGTTGCATGACGACACGACAGCTTTTGAGTTCGAGCAAAAGCGCGCGCATCAGCGCACCAACTTCCAGTTTCCAACAAAACTACGACCCGGATGTTCCACACGCTACATCCTCCACACTCACACGCGCCCGGATACGCAGGAAGCAGCGCCCCGTGCACGCACCCACCCCCACTCTACGCGCGGGTACAGCAATACCTCCTAGCGTACCCGCCGAATCCCCGACATTCACCACTCCTTTTCCGCCGAAAAATCTGTCTTTTTATGCTATTTATCTCTTTCTACGTTTCGTTTACATGTTCCTCTCCCATTTCGCGTTTCCACTTTACTAAATCTGTTTTCTCAGATCGTTTATCATGGGGAGGTGACGTCGACGATCCGATTCGCAGTTGTTTTTCTCCGGGTCCCGGACCGGCCACCGGGACCGCCGATTATGATACCGAATGCGGATTTAGTAAGGAATCTTTCGGATATGTGTTGCCTGTATATTTTGAATAACGCGGTGAGTTCGAATAGATTGGGTTATGATGGGTTGCGGTTTATTTCACGGGATTTATGTTTGGATTCGAGTTGTGGACGGGTAATACGTCATCCCAAAATGTAGGACGACTACAGAAATACGTTAGTTTTCCTAAACATATCTTGTGGACCTTAGTTATAACACAATTAATATATTATTATGCTAATTGCATTCTCATTAAACTCATATACAGTGAGCACGTAAAGGCTGGAATATATTAATTTAATACATTTAAAAAAAACATTTTATCACAGTTCACTTTTTTTTAATGGAAACACCTTTTTTCATTTCATTTTTAACTTCTACGTCAATTTCTGGACATATTTTACATATAACGGAATTCAACTGTTTTCGAGAAAAATGCACTAACTTGAAACTTCAACATATTATTATTTATTTAGAAAAGGTAGTAAAATGCAATACAAAATAAAAATTATTATATCAAATGTTGGAAATCACCTCCACCAACTTCATGGCAGTATCCGAGACGATATTGAAATTCTTCAGAACGCTATTAACTACGTTAGGCTCTATCAACCTCATTTCGTCTCTTATCCGTTTCTTTAAGTCTTAGATGTTGTTTGGTCGGTTATCGTAAACCTTACACTTACGATAACCCCACAGAAAATAATCTAAAGGAGACAAAGCTAGTGATCTGGCCGGCCACTCAACTGATCCTTGTAGACCAATCCATCGCTCAGGGAAAACCGTATTGAGGTACTCACGCACAGGACTAGTGTAATGGGCCGGAGCTACAACTTGCTGATACCATAAGAAATTGTTTGGTGTGTCAGGATCATCTGGATTGGGATATAAAGTGGCAAGTCATGGTACTAGGTCATCTTCTAAAAATTCTAAATATCTGTCGCCGTTTAAGTTCCCATCAAGGAAAAAGGGCCCCTCTATTGTTTACAAGAATGCCGGCCCAAACATTAACTTTTTGAGGATATGAGGTATGACATTCCATTATACAGCGGGGATTTTCAGTATCCCAATTCCGACAGTTTTGCTTATTTACACCTCCATTAAAACAAAACGTTGCCTCATCCGAAAATACAATTCGTTTTGAAAACTGTGGATTGTTATTGCACAAATTCATGAGTATCTGGCAAAATTCAAGTCGTCTGGCGTAGTCATCTCATTTAGTTCATGAACCAACTGGACTTTGTAAGGATGCCATGTATTTTCCTTTAAATGCTTTAAGACGATGTCTGACAGATCTGATCTTCCAAAACAATACTGCGGCTAGGCTTATGGTGGTTTTCTTGAACAGCCAGTAATACATTTGGCTGTTTATCTTCTGATACCATAAACCCACCTTTCGTATAATTATACCTGACGTTACCTAAATCACGATATTCTTTTGCTATCTTGCTCAGTAGATTGACGTATTGCCTCTCCGTGAGGATACTTGGCATTAAAGATTGCGCAAACTTCCATTTAGGTACGCATCCTGTTCCTATAACCAATCATCATGAGTATCTCTATTCGCACCCTTTCATTGAGACATACCCTTAAAAAAAACTTATCGTAATATGTTTTGCTAAGACAAAGTCACTTAAGATATGAGTCAACTGTCACTGTCAACAGTATAACTCCGTTGAAGGTTTTATTTACATAATTTAAGTGTTTAAGTTTAGTTGAATCTTTTAGGTTTCTACAATTTAATTCGGGTATATATATGTTCAGAACTTGACGTAGAGTTTAAAAATAAAACAAAAAAGGTGTTTCCGTTTAACATAATAAGTGAGCTGCCATAACATGTTTTTGGGTCAACCTGTGTACATGAAATAATCACCAGAAGAGCGGCAACGAAATGCAAAAATTCACGAAATCAATTTATTCCAACCTTTGCGTGCTCACTGTATATTGCGGTATTCAAAAATATTACACCAGCAAATATAAATAATAAGAATTAAACGTAATTTTACTATACGATAACATAGATTAAAAGGGACCACACCATAAGGAAAAAATATTTAAATTCCAGGAAAACATTGAATTCATTGTGGAATATTTTCGAATATAATTCTATCTTACCTGATATTTTCCCATGTCTATGACAATTCGCTCACTCTCAATGATAGGTTCGTTCGAACCTCTAGATATTTGAGGTCCCAACAGAATTGTCCCCATTTAGCGTCATATTGTTTACAAACAAATTAGTATAACCTGCAGCTGTAATCAATGTTTTCTCTTACTGGTTTTCATATTGTATTATTAGAGTTTCTAGTTATTATATTTTTTATTTATATCTATATTTTATTTTATATTCATCACAATGGAAGTGAAAGAAATGGAAATGCAGAAAGTAAGCTCTAAGGTACAAGAGCACGAAATAAATAAAATGGTGTACTTGCACAAAAAATATTGGTCGTGAAACAAAAGTAGAACGAGACCACGCCTCACACTACCATTGGACTCTATTAGGCTCTAATATATTTAAAATAAAGAGTACAAAGTAATATATAATCGCATATTATTAAATATAAGTGTTAAAAACATCAAGGAAAGTTTTATAAACAATATTTCCATGCAAAAATACCTATTTTAAGATGTATCCATAACCTAAAAAGCATATATACATATATTTTATTGAATTGCGACTCTCCTGTAGCTTTCCCACAATTATTTTACTAAGAAAATTTTTTAACGGAAAAAATAAACGGCTCCCATGTTCTAGACTTCTTCCCAAATTAAAATAAAAACGGAACTAAAATAGTGGTCCTGCAAACACTTTGTTCTTGAGCTTGTTGAATTAGAGTGAGTTTTCCAAAATGTGCAATTGCCGTATTTATATACCTCTGCCCACAATATGGTCTTTGTGTATTTATCAATTTAAAGCTCATTATATCAGTGGAAAAGTAAATAACAGACTAACCACAATAATCCTATCATAATCAACGTTAAGCCTTTAATGGATTCATCAAGAATAGCTTGGGTAATTACCCCTTTAAAATCCTTACTTCCTTAGGGATCATAAATAATAACTAATCCACATGTTATAGGATTGAAGAGGGATACTTTTAATCTATAATTCCACAATTATTTTGCAGAGTATATCAAAACAATATCGTGAATTAAGATACGCATGTCTCCAATTAATACTCACAATTTGAAATAGGTTCTGAATGGTTTTGAATTCGTGGTTCTGATGGTTGTTCAAGTTGAATTTGAAATTCAAGAACTAGGGGGTTCGAACAGTGAAAATTTCATTGCGCAAGCCGATCAATCACCGAGCCGCTCTGAACTGTAGGTCCGAACGAATCTGATATTAAACACTCAACTTTTTATCCAATGATATTTTCACAATCCTATGTAAATAGTGGATGATTGACCTTCTCTATTTTGTGTTAGTTGTTTTCAAACAATTGCTATAGTTATTAACGTTTACACTAAAAGGACATTTAATGAAATTCAATTATAATTTTCTCCTTAATGGGTGCAACAACTATTGTTTATTAATTATAACAAACAACAAAAATAAATTTATAGTAAAATTGAAATACTTCCTAAACTTATTTTTATTATAAATTAAATTTAAAAAATTATTTCCTCCAAGAAGATGGAATATTTGCCTGGGAGATTGGAGAAATTTACATTGATAACGGTATTTATTTAATAATTTAAGAAAAATAATGAGTACATTTACATTTACTATTATCCAATTTTCCTAGGAATTTGTCTCATTTTAATTTTAAAGTTATAAATACTTAGGCATGTATATAGAAATATCCAGACATTTTAAAGCATTTGTACACATTACACAAAATACGTATTGAGTTTTGGAACTATGAGGAATGAGTTTAACCTAAATCTGAAATAATATACAGGTGTTCCATTTAAGAAAACGTATGTTTGGTTCAGCCTGGTAATAAGAAACAACTCGTATATAAATAACTTCAAAAATGTTAGTTTCAAGGCTGTCTACAATTTTCGTGAATAACTTTTTTTTGATATCTTTTATGATAACGGGTATATCGAGCGTTGCCACACCAATGCGTAACCGGTATATATATATATATATATATATATATATATATATATATATATATATATACAATTTTATATAATTGATGAAAATAATAACAGGTAAGAAGGTATTTTTAGGCCACTGGTGTCCTTAAATAAACTCATGTCGTTGTTAAGGCTTCAACGTTATAGCTTTCGCTTTAATAAAAAAAATTAGGAGAGAACGATTTGATATGGAAATATAGGCCGAAAACCTTCTTCCAAATAAAAATAATTAACGATGAAGGTAATTACACGCATCAGTAAGAGTGTAGAAATAGATGTTGCTATCTTAGTTTAATTAAGTTAAAATGTAATGTATACAATTGATAAATCCGATTTTATAAATCTTGCGTCTACACCTCACCCTTCTAATGCTGGAGTATTTTTCCTTAATACCTTTAAGGATATGTATTTTTTATGTTGGTCATTATATAACGTATCGGTTTACGATAAAATGAAAGGTAAATAGACTTACGCAATTTTCCCAATCGTCTCGCTTCATCCATCACTGGGAAAGGCAAACTGGTATGAAGGAAAAAAAGTAAAACAGAAATCCACATTCACTATTCCCGACACGAGACAACTGTCCGATACCACCGTTCGAATTCAACTACATATACAATTATTGTGCGTGTACCTGCACTATGAAACTAAGAAACAAAAACAATAAATCCTTGTGAATAAGAAAAAGCAGGCGAAAAAACAGCTACCCAAATCGTGTATGCATCTTTAAAAGTAGAATTTTAATATGTACTAATATTTCAATATAGTAACATGTTGCGGTAGGTAGAGCTGAGCTGATTTCGTTAAGAGAAAAAATTCGCTATGCCGATTTCGATTGGATTGGAAAGTTCGGCACGGGGTTGTTGGAAAATTCGGAAACTTCGTCAACGAACGTTTCTTTAAGATATTTTGAAACATTGAAAATACACAAAATAATACTAACTAACTAAAGTGTCAATTCCTGATGAACATATGTATGGAAGCGTATTTCCGCTTTTAGGGCATTCACCGTTTGTCAACAACACCGACTGTATCGACCTTTTTAGCAAAAGTACCTATAAATATATTCGGTATTCGCCAAAATAAACTTTACAAATTAAATTGACAAATTCAAATTGTATTTATTCTTTAATTTATACAATTTAAGAAAAATTAATTTGAGTACACTGTGACATTACTATAGTGATGATGATATTGTGCTTTCCGAATTTAAAATGCAAGATACCTATGTGAAGCCCACTCTGGAAGCAGATAAACAATGTGTTTGTGAAGAGGATAGTACATCTTCGTCGGAAGATAACAATAGTGTAGTAGAATGCAACGCTTCCTTAAAAGATTGTGCTATTGTTTATTTCACGTTATATATTTGTAACAGCATTTGGATGCAAATTGTGTGAAAAAGAAATGTGTTTACATCAACTTTTAAGTGACGTTACCTATTCATTTATATTAAATAAAAATTTTAATATTTCTATTCCCCAAACTATAACATTAGTTTCCTCTACAGTAATTGCATTAACATGGTAAAAGCATGTTATGAAAATAACCCTTGCTGTTTTAAAAAAATGTCCTGACAGACGAAATATTAAAGAAAATATAACCGCTAAAGTATTAAAAAATTCACTATTTTTCCCGTTTGATAACACCGGGTATATTAAATTTATTATTATTTAATTGAGAATGTTATTAATATTACTTTATTTAAAAACTGCAATTTTTCAGATGAATTGCTAAAAAACAAATCCAAATATTTCATATTAAATATCCTTCTGAATAAGTGAAAAGTGTGTTTTTTTTCTGGTATTTTTCCCTTAGCTACTTAAAGTTCAGGTCCATATAGATCTATATAGAAGTGTACTTTAAGTTGCATAAACGATCGAGGATTTGTCGAGTTTCGATTCGCATTTAATTTGAAAAAGATGGTACACCAAACATTTATTTTACAAATACAGTATTTATCCACATTTGTCAGGCAGAGTTTATCATCATTCAAAGTCAGAATTTTGACAGTTTATTTTCCAGCTGCTCCAGAGAACTGTAAAATTTTAGCCATACAAAGCTGCACAATTTTCTATTGGTCAACTTTATATGTACAGCATTAAGTTAAATGACCAATCACAAATTCTACATTAGAGAAGAACTTTACATGTAAGGCACCAAACTTAATCAAATATTTATAATTCTTAATTTACTTTTTACTGATACATATCCTTCAATTTTTGTACACGTTTCATCTATCAGATGCTTCGCAAAACCTTTTGATCTAATCGTGCAACTAATTAGTCCTAAATTTTAAATTCTGCTGCATACAGTCTGTAATGGTTAACGTAACAAGATGCTTCACTTAAAGTTAATGATAACCAAAGGTATCTTGGTTATTCGGCAAATACCGAAAATAACAATCGTTCTACCTGGTGCCAAACAAATTATTACATAAAAAATATATATTTGCTATGATTAAAATTAGTTTTTGGCCTTATTGTATAAAATAACTCCAATTTCATACTTGTTTAATTCTGCTGCCTTTCCACCCATTCAGGTGCAAGGAACTTAATTATTGACTGGGTTCTCTTATCCATATCTCTCTACATTGTTTCCTGTCCAGGGTCTTCTTTTTCACTCTTCGTCAGTTTACTGCCTTTTTCTCTGTTGTTGCTTTTACCTCTTATGTCCACACCTATCATTGTATTTCTTTCTTTTCTCTTCTTGTGTGTCCGTGCCTTGTACACTCCCTTTACTCTTCTTCTTCCATCCTCGTTACGTGTCCAAACCATCTTAATGGCTCCTGTTCTACTGGACCCGCTTTCAGTTTTTGTGTTCTTTTGTCCTTTCCTATTTTACCTTCTGTCCTTCTAAGAAATCCCATTTCCGTATTTTGTATCTTACTTTTTTGGGTAAAAAATCCAGTCTTTCCAGTTTTTATTTCATTGGAGACTTCTTTCATTGCTAAAACAAAGCCTTTAGTAGTCTCAAACAGATGTGATTTCCCTTGTGAGATATGAACTCTAAGAAAGTTCTTAGTCTTCTTGTATCTTACCGCGTGTATCAGTTTGTCATCTATGCCTCGTTCTTCTAGGATTCCCCGTACTATGTCCTCCCTATTTACCCCCTCCGACGCTTTCTCCAAATGTAAGCAGCAAAGGTGAATCTCATTGCTTTCTTGTTATTTGTTTTATTGCAAAAAATTAATGTGATCCTCCTCTATTTGCCCTAAATCCCTACGCGCGTCTTTAATCGTTTCTTTCAGTTTTTCTCTTAATTTTTTTTGATCCGAAATTCTTGCATATCATTTACCTACTGTACTCACAGCTTCTTGTATTTCGTCTGTTGTTGACTTCAGTTGTTGTCCTCTTCATTCATTGCTATACATGTTCTTTCTCATAGGTTTTTAAAATATTTTCTCCACGTCTCCGTGATTTCTTCTTGGCCTGTAAATATTTTATATCTTCTTCACCTTTTATGTTCGTAAGTGCTCATGCTATTGCAACGGTCATTTTTCCTAACATTTTTAATAGCCCCGAACAACAGTTGTTGTGCTCGTTTTATGCGCTTTTTATTTTTGCTCCAAAATCTACCCATGATTTTTCTTTTTCTTCCTAGAGGTTATGCAAATGATTTTAATATTATGATTTTTCTGTAATACACACATTTTTAAATTGTCTCTTATGTGGTAACACTATTATTTCTCGTTCACACATGCTAGCACTGTACTTACAATGCCCTCTAGCTTGTTTTATACAAACCTTTGACATTTCCTCCACGAAATGTCATATACGAAGGCCGCCCGATAAGTAGCATTACAATATGTAGCCAAAGATACCGTAAATTTGAAGAAACTAAATATTGTGCCAAAGGAAAAGCCATTCCAGGAGAGTCTAACTATAAACTACAAACCTTTTCACTACCAGATTATCGGACATGAGATAGCATGAAGTATTGCAAGAAAAATATAAATATACGTAAATTCATACTCATTTTCGGCATTATTATTACAGAATAACGGATCACTACAATAGTATTTGACTCATGATTACTTTGTTATTGACATTATAAGACAACTATTTAACAATAGTATACTTCCAATACCCAGTATCGGGAAATCCACACACCTTAAATTTATTTAATTAAATTCGGGACATATGTTTCAAGAGCACGTCGGCCCTAATTGTCAACCATTCCCGGTAGTGTACTTCCACAAATTGTCACCAATCGTACAAGTAAAACGGATATTATCTAGCGTTTAACACAAACTATGACAAAACTAAATTTCATGAAAATATTCGTATATCCAAAAATAAAATTCATTCAACAACCTCTAAAACTACCTAATATCTCTGCACTCATGTGTAAAAAGAACTGTAAACGGCATACACTGGTGTAGCAAATGACTACAGTTATGTAACAATTAAAAGTTATTTCTTTTTTATGTAAATGTAGATGAAACTGCGGCAAAGGGCCACAGGCTTTGAAACGTCCGGCAAGCCGCGTTTTTACCGACAAAGACGAACCACGCGGTCGGGAAATTACCACCTCCCACCACGCCTTCGTTCTAGTTCCAGAAGCTGTCAGGGCGGTCAAGGCGGCAGCACCGTACGCTATGAATTAAATGATAAACCGCCACTTACCTGTGGGGCTATTCACACGTTAGAAGTGTGAAAAATTGAAAAGGTGGCGAGAGAAAACTGAGCGCGAATAAATGCTTTGCGCTTTGTATTTATATAATATCGCACGCCGCAAAAGGTCGCCACAGGAATCCCTTACGATTTTAGTCTTAATTGAACAACGTTGCTACCCTCTAATACTTCGAAGTAGTTTCTACAACGTTTAAACCCAGTTGAATAAATAATGTTTTGTGCAATTAATTCTAGCTCAAACTGTTTTGCTTCGATTTGATTTATTTAATTTTGCTTTCTTTTGTTAATGCATTTTATTTAGTAAAAAACACTACAGTCAGATAAATACGTTGAAAATTTCTTTGCATATAATGCCTTAATTTCTTACCCTTACGATTTATTATAATTAAACATTGATGGAATTAATCAAATTGAAATTAAAGAAATCTAGAATATAATAATAATAATATATATTTATTCAATATGCCACTCTGACATTGGATTTGAATCGTCATACAAATATAAATACATAAATATATAAAGTATAAAGTAAGTGTATAACATATATATATA
>JARFOC010001072.1:240321-276935 GCA_031763485.1 Osmoderma eremita | reverse complement strand
ATATTATTCCATGTTATGTATTACGTGTTTTAGTTAGTATATTTATGTTGTCCTGTAATTGGATTTTCATCTGTTGGCCAACTTAATAAATTATTATTATTATTAATACTTTACTCACAGTAAATCCTGAATTATTTCTCTATGTTTTAATTTACTTCAAAGGTGAGGAGCTTATATTAATTTTTTTTCTAATGCAGCTCCAACACATTTTCCGATTGTTTAGTAGGTAGCACAAATATTAAATTGTTACCATAATAAATTTCTAAGAGCTCTTAGCTCGTAATGCATTGGAAATATACATAGCTAGATGCAAAAACCCTTGATGTGTTTTATACATATAGCATACAAATTTTAGTAAAACCGAAAATTTTAATCAGAACTATTCTCCAACTCAAATTCCCTTTTTACATAACATAGTGCATAGAAGTACATAAATAAACAAAACAGTGCACAACTATTTGCAAGTTATGTAATGAACTAACTTTAATTAAGTAGATCATTAAGATCACAGATAGTCTCTAATATAGAACGAAAACCAGTTCCCACAGCACCGTATACCACTGTTGTCCTAATTGCAGTTAATAATGTGACGTTAGTGTCTGGAATACCTTTTCTTCTTATCGTAACTAAACAGGAAAATCCAGCAAAACATTATTTGGCCATTATATACCTCGTTTTATTTTAAAAATAGTAATTGAGCCATTCAATGATACCATTGATAAAACAATAAATCTAATTTTCCTATTTAATGTTCATCATGACAATTATAATAAAATGTTAAAAACATATTTAATAATAAAAGATAAAAGCAATATCTTAATAGAATTATTTAATTCTATTTAGATAATGAATAACGTTACACATTTTTTATTTCATAATTTTGAATGTAATTACACATTCTACAGGTTGAATATTCCAGAATTTGCCTGTAGCCAAATAGATAATGATACCATCATATTGACATCTTGAATACTGCGTATATTACAACGTATATATAAAGCAAAGTTTCAAACTAGAGCAGCATTAACACAGGAGCTTTAAGCATCCTAAGAAGTATTCGAAGTAACAGCACATAAGCAATATGAACAAGGTATGACACATTTATAATCATTTTATGTTAAATTAATATTTAAATTTATACTTCATATATTATTTTACAGGTTGTCCCTTTATTTGTTTTCTCCGCAATAATCGCAGCTTCCTTAGCAGATAAAGGCGAAGTCAACGGTCATACCGTATTGGTTAATGAGTACATGTATCCCATTCCAGTCCATAACACGCCACTCAGGATCAAAAAGACGCCAATCCTGGAAGAAGAAAAAGAAGTGCCAATTCCTCATGAAGTTTACGGTATACCGAACGAAGATCTAGTAATAATTGACGAGGCAGCTGCATCAGAACATGAATTGCCAGCAAAACCAGTTGTTGCAAAGTACAAATACGATATCCCTGCCACATCGGAAATTATTATTAAAAAAGAACCTGCACCAGGAAAGCCAGCCCTTGTATATGGTGTCCCTGAGGCGGTTGTGCCTAAATCTGAGCCTGCACCAGGAAAACCAGCTATTGTATATGGTGCACCAGAAGTGGTTATTGTTCGGCTTGAACCTGCGCCGGGAGAACCAGCTCCAGTATATGGAGCCCCCGATTTAGTGGGTGTAGAAGTCAATTAATACCATTTTGTGTGAATTGTTAGGTAAATGTTTGTAAAAAAATAACTAAATAAAATGTATTATATTTTTTCCATATATTTTGTCAACATTGTTAATAACTTTGATGAAATTTTTGAAGACTTGAATTTAGTATCAATAAGATCAATCAACTATTTAGATCGTAATCTGGAATATTTTAAACTAAACCTGGATAAAGAATACCACGTTAGGGACACTAAAATAACCCAAAGAATATAAGTTTAGCAACACAATTATTATTTTTCCAAAGACGATATCTAGCCAGAACAAGCAAGAAAACCACTACGGGATAATTACCTCAAGAATTCCATGTATTATGTATGATGACGTGCCTGAAATATTGGCAAAACGGGCTCAAGAAAACGGCTAACACGTGGCAGCTTTTGTGGATCCGCTCCACATCTCCGAAAAACCTCACTCGCCATTTATTAAATATTTTTTAAGATATTTCTTACACTGAATGTTGCGTAGTAATCATTATCGGAAACTCTCACACGTTACGTGATGCAAATGTTAACTAACTTTTGTTCGAATTCTCCATCTTCGCAACTCTCCGTCACCAACTAATTTCTAGAGCGATCAATATCAGCTTTCGCTCAGTGAAAACTTCACTTCTCTATTATTTTATATTGTACGTATCAAATATCTATTTCCGTGAACTATTTAAAAGTTCTGGCAAAATGGGAAAAATTGTCATAACCACTGCAATTGTTATTTATGAATATAAGTAGCTAGCGTGCTCCTGCGTTAACTGTGACAATCACGTTTCCAATTATTCGAATGGAATATTGTGTGAGCACGTCTCCAACAATGCATTAATAGTATACGCTAATACATACAGAGACTTAAGATCCAACTGAAAGCCCGTGACAAGTGTAATGTTGGTTGCATATGCCGAAATAGGTCGGTAGAACTTAATTACAACAATTTCTCGGTAAAAATATCTACAAATAAAATAAATGCACTAAGTGGACTGTATATTTTTGTGTGATGAATTAAAAATACTTGATTTACTTAACTACTGATATGAATGAACTTGTATGTGATTTCATTTCTGTGTCGTGAATGCTGATATTAGGTAGTTATTTTTACTGCAGCGCATGCGTGAATACATTGTGTATATTTGGTTACAGTGTGACATTTGGTGTGTATTGCAATGTAACATATTTAAATGATAAGTGACCAAAAGTAATTAAAAATTTCGTACCTAATGTACGTTCAGAAAAACGTCAACCATACAAAAATTAGAAATGTTGTTTATTTGAATCAACGTATACCTATTTGTTAAAGCAGAATATTCTTTTGATGGACAACTTTTCGCTACATTCAAAAATATTTGAGCATTAAAATAGTACTTTTAAACTAGTTTCAATAGTATTCAAATTGCATACAAGTTCAGTTCTTAAGATATACCATAAGAGTATATTCTTAAGAAAATACAGAATCTCTGTTAATATTTAAAAACTGTTCATAAAAAGCAAAACCTGTTTAGTGTCTTTTACATTCGGCTTTGTTTTGATTTTTCCACCTGAGCTAAATAGATCTATTACAAAGATGCGGTAGTTCGCTCTGGAAGTAAAAAATATGACAAATTTAATGGCGTCTTTTCAAAGAAAGTGTGATGATGTCCCAGCAAAATATTGTGTCTTTATAGTATATTTTAAGCTTTTATATAACAAAATATAAATAATTTAACAAACTGTTAATAATAATTAATTAACTTCAGGTGGCGCTACATCAGGAACTCCATATACAAGAGCAGGCTTTCTTGCTGCAGGCTCGGCTGTTACAACAACCACTTCAGGAACAACATCAGCAACAGCAGACTTTTCAGGTGCAGGTTCCGCTTTGACAACAACTTCAGGTACTTCAACCACAAGAACTGGCTTCTCTGATGCAGGTTGAGCTTTGGTAACAACTATTTCAGCAACAGGAGCTGTGTTTGCTATTGCAGGTTCAGCTTTAGCCACAACCACTTCAGGAACGTCATATACAGGAGCAGGTTTAACAAGAGCAGGTGGATACGGTGCCGAAGGCAGGTCGAATTTGTAATTTGAAACAACTGGTTCTATTTCTTCACCTGGTCCAGCAGAGAGACCATCTTTCACGCTTTCAGGACGAATTGAATTATCTTCTGCCGACGCTGAAGCGGGACGTACTTCTTGAGGTTGTTGAAGTACTGCCTTCGGAACGATTATTTCGACAACGTTCGGTAACCCGTAAACAACTTGAGGATCTACCAGTTCTTCGTCAGCGTATAGTGCATATGGATAGGGTTCGGGGTATTTGACTCTGAGGGGCGTGTGATGCACCGGAATCTCGTACATGTATTCATTAACTAATACGGGAACGCCATTAATTGTACGTTTAGCAGTTAGGGATACCGTTATTATAGCCGAGAAAATAAATATAGCAACGACCTGAAAAGGAATGATTGAGAATTTGGAGAAATATATTCGCGGTAAAATTAAATGAGCATATTTCATACCTTATCCATGTTATTTAATATCTTAACTCCAAATAATTCTAATAACACTTGACACCAATGCGTTACTACTTTACTCTACTATGGCTACTATTTAAAAGTTGCTTTATATACGTACGATATCAAGATTATAGAATGATTATCTATATGGCTATGGGCAAGTATTTTTTGTGCGGAAAAACCAAACGTTGGAATTTAGAATACATTTCCAAGGAAATGTTCGTATATATACTTTGATAAATCAACAAAATATAGTCTGTAAGTGCACAAATATTTACATATAAAAACTCATTATATATTAAACTTTTGTACTTTTACCAAACGATTATTTAAGTAAGTTGTCGCAAACGAAATGATAAAAACCATAAACATTAACAGTATCTACGATTTAAATCTACTTTAGTTACTTTGCCTTTGTATACATGTAAGTATTCTCTTAGAATATAATAGTGGTGTGGCGCGCTTAAAGTAGGTAATTCATATTCCAACAATATGCATAAACAAATATAATTTAAAATAACATTTCCGCTATCAGATTTGCTCTTGCAAAAATACGTTAGTCGCAGTTTGGACAGAAATTGGTGGTGGCATAACAACAGTAACCGTGCAAACATGTTGCATATCAAGTGCACTGAAATCTTTGGGGATTTGTCGAGGAGATGTCTAGGATAACGTTCCTCCTTTTTCCAAGAATTGCTCTCTTGACGACACGAAGGAAGAGAACTATTTGAACAGACCCCATCGGCAACCACGCGCTTAACTATAAATGCAGGGAAAATGTTCATTTAAGATATTCGTGTCACCCATCCAGTGAAGTTTGAAGGAGAATTGCAAATCGTGATAAATACTGAAAATATTAAGAATTGAGGTAAGATATGTACATATAAGTATCAAGGTGAATAATCTGCATTAAATATCGAAGCTGTAATCAAACAAACATATCTGCAATTTGTTACCCAGAAATAATAGCAAAATTTGGAAAGATTTTCTGTATGGATACCAAGTTCTTCATGTGAGTTTAATATGCATGGGGTTTCCCTTTCCTTTTGTTTTTACCTCTGTGGCGTTCCCATGAACTAGAGAGCTAGATATATACAACGTGAATTTAGTCATCGTACCAAGTAAATAGATACATGTACATTCACATGTACATACAGAAATTGTAAAATCTGCCTTACTGGCGAGGCCGAGGAAAGCGGTCGATCTAAGCTAATTCAAATTATGAAATGGATAAAGTTGATCTGATTCAAGTAGATCTAATAGGAAACTTTATTAAAAGCCTTCGATTGAATTTATTGGGAAATGCCAACGCAATCAAAACACAGCTGTATTGTTTCGCTCGAGCTTTCGGTTTTTCTTTAAAACCTTTTTCAAGAGTACAAACTAGAAAGACATGTGATTTATGGTAAGAAAATAAATACTGAACAATATTACTTGCATGTTGTGCATCAAAATAATTTCTGACATCGTTAAAATTATGGACTAGATGTTGACGTTAACATGTTAATATATTAAAATAGTATAACACATTCACACATTGTAGTAGACAAACAATTTCAAAGCGATTTTTCGAGGAATTCTGTACATATTTCTCTGGAGAACTTACATCGGTGATTCAGGCCAGGCAGAAATCGCCATGTTTCGACGTCACGAAAGCGAGAATCACTAAATACCGCGTCATCAGTACCAACTTTAAAAAGATGAATGCATCAATATCTCTTGAGGAGATGTGTTGGCGGTAAATTCAAAAGAGCGACATCAATTATGAACCAAACCGGAGCATTTAAGTATTATTATATGAAGAAAACGACTTCCCATCTAAGTAAATAATCTATTAATATATGAAAATAATTGAATGTTAATAATTTAAAATATTTAGTGTCGAAATTATAAAAAATTATAAAAGACACAAGTCACAAATGAAGGCATGTGTGAGTGTGGAGTGTCAACCAAGCGACAACCACTACAACTACTGTTGAGGTGGTGTCCTTGTAGTTATCTCACCAATAGCAGGGGGCTATTAATTGTTAATAAGTAACTGTAGATCTCATTGAAACCCTCCATGTCAGTTCTAAAATTAAGACAGTCATTCGTAGTCTTTATATACTACCTACATTTTGAGGAACAGCCGCTTATGATAACATGATTGTATATCCAGTATGCTAACGTCGTCGAAGGACAATTTATGACCAATGTGTGTGTGATGATCTGCCAGAGCGGTATCAGTGCTGCAAAGATTACGATCACTTTTGTCTTGGGACAGTCGACTACGCAACCATTATTTGGTAGTACCCAGGTATTTTATATAGTACGTTTGACATGTACATTATGTCAGTTGTATCCTTCACTTTAGTAAAACAAGATGAAGTCGACAGAGGATTATTATTATTATTATTATTATTATTAGTTCAGATATGTACGTTTTCCTTTTATTGAACAATTGTCTTACAAAGTGAGACAATTGTTCTCAGATCAGCCGGCTGTTAAACTAGCTTTTTATAATCCTCTGTCGAAGTCTAACCAGTATAGTCGATACTGTCCACCACTCTTTATTAGAAGCATTTAAGCATTGAAGAATGATCGGCAAGTCGAATCGAAGTTGCGTTTCGGAATAAATCAGGTTGAATTTTCGATGCAAGATAACTGAGAGGAACACGAGTGTATAATCCAGATATACTTAGGAACGTGTTTTAGCTGCACGCCAGACATTTTGGTATCACCCGTTTAGAAACATTGGCTCGGGGATACTGTTGGTGAGGATAGACGCAGACATAGAAAAGTTGGTCAATAATTACACAGAATGTCAGATTACGCGGCAAGGCTCAAAGGAAGCCCCAGTACACTCGTGGGAACTGCAAGAGCGCAGGGTGCAAGGCGATGTTGCGGGTTATTTCCTATATATTAGTAGGTGCTTACTCAAAATGGTCAGGAATTCAGAAAGATATAACGACGGAGACAATGTATGTAGGTAGATATTTGCAATGCATGGATTCCCACAAATTTTTGTGTCCGACAATAGTTTCCAATTTAAAAGTACAGAATTTCAAAAAATTTTTGAATGAATGATATAAAGCATCAAACGGGACCTCCTCACCATCCTGCTGCTAATCTATAGGCGAAAGGATACATACAAACCTTAAAAAAATAATTAAGATCATTAATGAGTGGTCAAAAGGACATTCGCAGAGCCGTATGTGACACACTTCTAATGTATCGTAGGATGACACACCTACACACGTAGAATGTATGCTTTTAGTAGAATTGAGTAGACAACTGAGAACTCGTTTGGACCTTCTGATCCCAAAACAGGAAGTAATCAAGGAAACGCAAATACTAGGGAAATTAGATATAAGTGAGCAGGTGACAGCCTGGGATCATCTTTCGAAAATACAATGGCAATTCAGTACCATAATTAAATAGTGTAGAATTCTGCATTATAATATAAAACTGGATGATGGATGAACATGAAGACGATATTAATAAAAGTAAAAATACCCTTACCAGCTTGATGAATGAAGAACTCTGGATACGTATTTCGACAACTAAGTTGCCGTCCTCACCAGAATCTCTAAAGGAAAATAATCTTACAAGCAGCATCTCAGAGATATGCACCACACTTTTACTATTTTAAGCCTCCGTATCCTGTTCTTTATATAGAAACGATATATAGACCAAACGAGAAATGTTGGACCATTAGCAGTACTTCAAAATAAGGATGCAGGGACGGGTAACTTGCCACAAAAATATGTTGTTTCCAACACAGGTTCGAGAGCCTGATGAAACCCTCTGAACTACGGTAATAGCATGTGAACCTATCTATTAACCCGTCCATTTAACCGATTTTGTATCTTTAATATTAAGAGAGAGAAAATGGGCACTCTGTATAAGACCAGGTAAAGGAAAGAGATAATCTTGATTTTTGCATATCACGACCAATCAACTATCGTTTGCTTTTCTCGTTTTTCTCAAAAATTTCAAATGCGGAATCCAAAACTATCCATATATCGTCAGCATACATATTCACAAAACAGTTTTTCCTTTCAGGTAAGTACCTGCGTATAATATTAACACGAAGGGTCCGAAGATTGAACCTCGGTGTACACCCCTTTCCGTATCTAGCCGCTTCACCGTTTATGGTCACTTGCACACACTGTTTACGCCCTGTAAAGTACTATTTTAGCAAGACAGGTACCATTCTTCCGAAACCCGTTACTTCCAGTTATTTCAGCAAGATTAAATGGTGGACACTAGCAATAGCTTTTAACAAGTCATAGAATATCCCTGCAACACTTCTTTTTGTCAGAGATTAGTTCCATTATTTTAGTGATCTACCTTGAACGTACGCGTTCTTTTAGAATAGTTATTAAGCGGCAAGATTCCGGATTGGTTTATAGTTCTATATATTGTATCCGTCTTTCCTTTTATAAATAGGCTTTATTACCCGCATTTTAAGAAGGAAAAATACCAATTTTAAAAGACAGATTAACATATTGTAGAAATGTGTTGTGTTTTCGCGTTGTAGTATTTATACTTGACATCTAGCCTTGAAAGGCTACATACAAAGATTAATCATAGTTGTTAATGGAACATACAGTATATCTACACTATTCTTTATTGACATAAAGTAATCTAAAGAGAAAAGCATTTTTTTTTGCTAAAAACAAGTTCTTTTAAACGCATTTCACAACAAATATCCCCTAAGCATGAGGTCAAGGACAATGTTAGAGAGATTAGTGTTGACAAAGTGTTCCCTATTTTTTAATCACGCTTCTTCGCATTCGCTTCCACTTCCAACTGTTTAAGAACGTATTCATCCCACTGAACAAAACACAAACAACAGACAAATAGCTGTCATTAGTGTAACCGACGCAATAAGATTTCGTCGTGCTATAAAATTGGAGGTCCAAGAAAATGCGAAACTGTCAGGTTGTCGCACGAATTTACAAATTGCAGGGAAATTCCTGGTCGACCGTGATCCTGCTGGCATAGCAGAAACGGCCGGATTGCGAAAGCCCGACGGAGACGGCGACGACGATGGCATGTCCTGCGACCGATTGTGTAATTACAGAGCGCTGGATAGTTTCAGACGCTTCGGCCGCACGTTAAACTGAAAGCGTTCAACTTTAATAATACGTGTTATCTAGACCGCTCTCTCTCTCTCTCTCTCTCTCTCTTTTGTCCTGGTACTAGCTGAATTTTGCATTCGGGAAATTATTTCCTAATGCTCCGAGTATGGCGACCTAAAGTTGTGCAATTTTAGATTAGGATTCTAGAGCGTATAATCCATCTCAAACGGAATTAAAGTATTTAGTAACCAGATATGCATACCGTTTGATCTAAATCTTCCCTTTCCATTCAAATATCCTGCTTAATACTGAAAATGGCATAAATCCCGTTCATTTGTGGTTAAATTTTGATTAGTGAATTCCGTACGAACTATCGTCGAAAGGTTTCAATTCACCCCAACGTTGGCCCATCAATACAATACAATGAGCTGTACATTTTCGCATAAATTCTAGCTGTAAAAAAAATTCTGTAAATCCGTTATTGTGGTGGATTAGTACATGCATACATGTGTCCATACATCCGCTTCATCATTCCTGGTGTGTTCTTGCGTCATTGACAACGTTCCTCCATTGTTCTCTATCTCTTAATAATTCTCTCCAGTTCTTTATGTTCATTTTCGTCAGATCTTTCTCCACTTGTTCCTTCCATTTCACCTTAGGTCTACCTCTTGGTCTACTTTTAACGGGATTCCATTCTGTTATACTTCTTATCGCCACTTTCTCCTCTCTTCTAAATACATGTCCATACCATTGAATTCTACTGACTTTACAAGTTTTGACAATATTTTCTCCTTTCATTATCGTTTCAATTTCATGATTCATTCATCCTCACCAACATTTTTTAGTCCTGTTATGCATCTTATAATTTTTCTTTCAAATACTTTTAGTTGTTCTTCTTCTTTTAAGGTCAAACTTGCTGTTTCTGCTGCGTACGTTAGGACAGGTCCAATCATTCATAGATTTTTATTTTTGTATTTTCACTAAGTTTCTTGTTCTTTCATAGACTTTCCTTACTCTAAAGGGCCTTATTCCCTAACTGGATTCATCTCTTAATATCTAATCTTTCGTTGATTCTGCTTATTAGTGTTCCTAGATATATTAAAGAGTCTACCTCTAGGAATTCATGATTTTCTGTTTTTAAACTATGTAAAGCCTTTTCTCTATTCCTGCTGCAATGCATGTATTTTGTTTTATTTTCGTTGATCTCCAGTCCTCTTTCTTTCGATTGGTATTACACAAAGTCGCTATGAAGAATGATGATAAATCGACTGAAAGTAAAAAATGAGCAACGTATGGGTTTATACTTGACACATACGGGCTTGCCGAAGAAGATAAATCAAGTAAAAATATTTTGTATTGGCGTGAACACATGTTGTTCAGGTGTGGAAAAGTGGGCGCACATTTTAAGCATTGTTTTCCAGTACCAGCCAATGGCAAACAATTTTTTCCGAACTCAACCGAGCAGAGAGCGATCGTAAACTGTTTAACGTCGGAAATAAGGGTAGGTATTATAACGAAATTATACAGACAAAAATTGAATATTTTCTACTTGAATTTGAAAGAAAAAATTATAATAATATAATAAAAATAACAATCAACCCGGATGACACTGGTGTATGGGTTTCGTCAAAAGAAAGGATAAAATATTAATTCAAATATTCGTTAAGCTATAAATAACTTTATTAGTCAACCCTAACCTGATTTCCAGTCCTCACACCGTAGCGATGAATTTCACAACTCTTCACAAACTGCCCTGTTGAAAAAAATATGTACACATAGTTCGAAAATGCATGCAAGCCCGTTAATGCCAATATTTGAAATTCTCGAGAGAGCTCCCTGCAACTATGCTGTTTAAGTAATATGTTTGTGTCATATTATGCCTTGGTTGAGAGCAAACTGCGATATGGCGTTGGTTTTTGGGGAGAGTTGTCTGCGCCACAAAAACAGCATGTGCAGCAGACGACCCTCCTCAAAAACCAACGCCATATCGCAGTCTACTCTCAACCAAGGCATAACATGACACAAACATATTACTTAAACAGCATACTTGAAAATCTGCTTATCTAAGAATTTAAAATGTGTAATAAACGTTGTTGTTTAAGGTAAAATAAATTGATATTCTGACTCTATAATAAATGTTACAAAACCATTGTTTTTAATTTATTCAAAACGTTATATATCCTGAATATTTATATTTTAAAAAAAGGTTTAATGTATACGTTTAATAAACAATCTATATACGTAGGTTTATATATGCGTTTAACTTAAATATTTATTGAACGAAAGTATGGATTTTCATTATAACTGTTAGAAACAGGGTTAGCACACTATTACTGGCCCTTCTTCAAGTAAGCATTGAAATTATGCCAGAGATACAGCACAATTATAAAATTTAATCGCATGGGTAATAATTTTATAATATAATTTCTTCAATTAATTTCTTAAGTTAACGGGAAATAACCGATAAAGGAAACCAAATAGAAAAATAGTATTCAACGATCATAAAAGTGACTATTTTCCAGATAGTCACTTTTATGATCGTTGAATATTATTTAATAGGTCCTTAATACTCCTATCAAACATCCAAACTTCACTCATAATTTTCCTTAAAGATAATCTTTCAGTTAACTATGTAACTAAAACACAAATTAAACACTGTATCATATTTTTACTTTGAAAAATGCAGTTAACTAAATTTGAAGTTATGTACCTGAACCCTGAAAGAATAAAAATTCTAAAAGTTATAGTTTCCAAAGCAAGTACTTTTTGTATCGAAAACCAAGAGGATACGCCTGTAGAATACATAAATTACTACACTATTACAACATATATTTATGAAACAAAGAAAAACAATAAAAGTTACGTGTAAATTACTCAAATCACATTTCGTGACACCACTTTAACAATTTCGCTTTTAGGATATACAATTAGACTTAACTGCAATGACATTATACAGTCTAACCTCCGTAATTCTAAAAGCCGTAGATAGCGACGAAAATAAACAACAGCAGCTCAATAAAAGTACCAACTCGAAACAAGACTCTGGAAAGAGTAATATTCATTTGTATTTTTGGCGTAAGAATACTAACAAGATGCAAGAAGCCCCCATTTAGCACAATAACGGAAAGATACTGAGACGGCAAATAGTAGTGGAAGCAACGGCACTACACAGTCGTAAGAATAGTAGTAGTGGAAGAGGTATTATTCGTCTGGTACTGGTTATCTCTAGACGGGTGATTAGCAAGGCAGAACTAACTGGAGGATTATCCATATCGCAACGAGGGCATTCAACATGCAACTAATAACCGGAGTCCTACCGGAGTTTTGTAGCTTAGGAGTTGACGCTAAACTCTCCGCCCTCAAAGAACGGCTAATTTTCGTTATTTTATTGGATCCGCGTCGCCTTAATGTAATTTTGTTTGCAGAAGAGGGACCCGTTAACGTACCGTGGATACATGTACATCTGTACGCCGATGTACTTCAAACTTTTGCGGTGACCGTATTACGAGCATAATTAGATGATTATTGAGGTCGTTATCGCGGTTTTAGTTATATGGATTTTAAATATAATGGGACGGTGAGCTAGGGAGGTAGACCATTCGTCGTAAAGTCCTTGTAGTTACCCTGTTTATGTGCGATCATTATACGAACAAAGTTTTGTGGCTGAATGACCCAATTGCATTACTGAAATATGAAAACATACAAATCCTCATAAAAATATCGGAAATTGATTTAAACTATAATTAAACAGAAGAATAGCTTTTAATATACGGCAACCAAAATAAAACTATTGATACATGTACATAGAAACACGACTGCCATAAGACACAATGTTTCTGTCATTTTTTCTAATTTGGGTTTTGCTCCCCTTTGTTTAGGTGAATAGTAATTTCAAAAATTGGGAATTTTTGTGGTGTTTAATTATTAATGATCAATCCCATATTAAAGAAGGGAAGCAAGTATGACAGTAAATTACAGGCCCATCGCGATCTTATGTGGCTTTTCCAAAATATTAGAGCATCTACTTCACACTAAGATTTATAGTAATATCCGATGCCATCTATCACCGCAGCAACATGGATTTACGGCTGGTAGATCCACATTAACTAACTTGGCCGAAATTACGCAGTACATAAGCGCTAGCATAGACTCGCAAATGCAGGTGGATGTCCTGTATACTGACTTCGCTAAGGCGTTTGATAACATTGACCATAACATCCTCATATCCAAGCTAAATAGGTTTGGTTTCTCGCTCATCACTACCGATTTGATAGCACCGTACCTTGAAAACCGTTCATGCTATGTCTGTTACAACGGCTTTCATTCCAGCGTTTATACCGCCTCTTCTGGAGTCCCGAAGGGGTCGAACCTCGGACCGTTGCTTTTAACAGTTACATTAACGACCTACTATCATCCCTCGAATGCCGAGTATTTGCCTATGAGGACGATCTCAAAATCTTTTCAAGGATTACATGTGTGGCGAACTGCGAAGCCCTCCAGCGAGATCTGCTTACCATTCACAAATGGGGCGCCGAAAACAAACACAAGCTGAATGTAAGCAAATGCGCTGTCGTTACCTATACCACGATCAAGAAATCCAATAATTATACGTACACTGTGGATATCTTCAGCGTTCCCCGCAAATCGCTGTTTAGAGCTCTGGGGGTTCTCTTCAATCAGCGACTTCAGTTCTCCGAGCATATCTCAAATACCTGCAAGTCAGCATCTTAGTCTTATGGCCTTTTAGTAAGGTCCCGTAAAGGTTTTGGAAACGCAGATATGTTGAGAAAGCTGTATTACACACTAGTTTGACCAAAGCTAGAATACGCATCCATAATAATGTATCCTGGATATATATATATACCAACGGCTGCATCTCCAAAGGGTGCAGAAAAGGTTCCTAAAGTATTTAACCTTCAGAAGGGTTGGCAACTATCCCCCGCGAGGAATAGATTACAATGAGCTACTCTCCGAACACAACTTCCAATCTTTATCGGATCGTAGAAAGACTGCCAGTGCCAGATTCTTGATAAATCTCTTACACAACAAAATAGATGCGCCAAACATTCTGTCTACTATTACAATAACCGTTCCCAGGTACGGCACACGCTCAACGGATGCTTTTCACATTCCGACAGCAAGAACGAATGTCTTGACCAAAGCCCCGATTTCGCACATGAGCAGAAACGCTAACAAACTTTATTCAGACACTTGCCACCTGCCATCCTCATCCTAACTTTTTATTCAATCCCCAGCTGTCACTTTTCTTCCCCTCTCTTTTTTCCTCACTTAGTAGTTTTTTACTAGATTTTATTGTTATTTAATTTTATTATTATTATTTAATTCTTGAGTAATGTCTAATCAATTGGTTTGAACTATTTACCTTTATTTCACATATTAACACTGAACTTTATGCTTATATTTTGTCCTATTAGTGTATATATTTTATGTATCTGTTGGACAATAAAAAATATTATTACTATTATTATTATCTCGCTTATAAATAATTTTTCTGTCTGTTTGTTTCTATTTCAAGTTCGAACCATGAACTGATTTCGATACAATTTATTTTTATTGGATTGGGGTGAAGCTTATGTCACTTGAACAGCTTGATACATAACTCCCAAAATTGGGGGAGAAGGTCAGTTCGACGGGGGAGAGAGACAGTTCTAGTGGGAAAGGGTCAATGCGAGAGGTGATATGATAATTTAAATTAACAATTGTTGTAGCGTTTGTCATTTGATGTTTAATTGCCTTAAAATTTTCATTTAACAGTTCGACTTCACGTATGAATTTTATATGAAATTTCAATTGACCTATAGAATGAAACAATACATAGATTATAATCGTTTCTTGCAGCAAATTAGAGAAAATAATTATCGATCACAGTAATGCTTCCTTTTCCTAATTAATCTTTAATAGCTGCAACAAGGATATCAATGAGTGTTAAAGCCCTAAAACTGAAAATATTATATGAGCGAACGTGTTTCCACCATTGCTATTATTGTTTCGGATATGCTGAACGCGTCCACACTAAATTCCTCTTATTTATTTAAGTAAACAATAATAATTTTAAGGGAAGATGTTTGCGCGCTGAATTTTCCATTTCAGGTTGACGTTTTATCGCGTGTGGTATTTTGCGGCCGACGTGATTAGGGGCTCGCCCCACGTGGCGACATGCAGCTGTTTCACGGACCTTGTACGCTACTTTTACGTTTTATGAAATTACCGACCGCCGTGCTGGATATTTTATTAAAAGGATAGTTCGCCGACAACGCAACTGAATTGGGTGCGCAATGCACTAAGCTAAATTAGAAATTCTCGATTCAAACCCACACATGGTAGACGAAATAGAAGGAGGAATCTCCATTTTAGCTTAGGGAGGGCGAACTTTACGAACTATGTTTCACTGAACGCCTGGGAATCTTGCCTCGATACACCTACTCACACAAACTTCTAATTTGGCAGCGACAACTTTCCATTTTTTTCCTATTTTTTAATTGCGATAAAAATGAAAAATGAAAATCGTAACTAAGTTTTTCTAATATCGAACAACTATTACCTGTCAATCATTTGTATCATCATCAACGCATTTGTTCCCGTTCTATGTAAATGTGTAGCATGACAACAATATTAAGATATTAACTAGTTAAATTATTCTGATTAGCAATTTGAACCACAGCGTCGTGTTAATTTCGACAGACAGCATAATGCAGACGACCAATGCATTTAAATGTTACCCTTAGTTCGTCGGAAATCTTACAAAAGTTTATTCTTCAAGGACGGAAGATAGGGAGAGGTTAATCGCCTAAACATGATCTCACCAATGTTACAAGATCGATTCCACGATTCGAGTCGACTATGGACATTCCTAATTTAAATATTTGATTTTGGTACTCGATAGACGATATAATTACTCGCAAAATCTATCACAGTAGTTTCGTCATTACCGAAAAGAGTTACCTAATGAATTATTTAGCAAATGTGGGTCGTTCTAGTTGATAAAATTTTAATTTAATTAATGGAGTAGGTACTTACATAATTGACTATAAAATATTTTAGCTACATCCTGATTTCGGTCGCATCTATCAATAGTACAAAGCAACTTACGTTATTAAATTTCAGGAACTTCATTAAGATTTACACGAAATACTGACTATACATTGTAACCTAAAGTAATAGTTAAAATTAATCCCAACCTCCCGCTTTAAAAGTTGAAAAACGGCGGGAAGCCAATTAAAGGAATTTAATACACAGCTAAGATGTATGTAACTGTACAATATGATTTTAAATGTCTGAGGATAGTTTAAATTTACCGCCACGTCAAGTTTTTACTACGTTGGTAACATACTATAAATATAATAGGTATAGAAAACCACATGTGTATGTTTTGATGACGTCATGTGGTGATCAGTATAACCAACCCCCTATAAAATAATGTACGAATAATAAACGAAACTGAAGCAGTGTTAGTATATGCATGGCAATAAAAAATATTATTTAACCATATATTTGCCTGAAATTAAACAATTTAAAATGCAGTTAGAATATATAACTGATATTTGCGAAGATATTTATAAGTGGTAACAATTTGAGGTCAATTATTGAAGAGTATATGTGCAATTTGTTAATTAAAAATCTTCTTCCTAGAAACTTTTAAATATTTAGCACCTCTGTTATTGAGTTTCTGACACTTTGTATTAACAAATCGCGGTTTTTCAAAAAGGCGAGAGGTATGAGATGGCATGAGATGTGAATATCCCTTGCGTGAGGTGCCACTAGATAAATTGAATTTATACTGAGACTAAGCTATAGTTAGTTGAGAACACTTAATAAAATCATCATATTTTTATAACTGTCACAGTTTTAACATATTAATTCGTACAATTTTCTCTGATTATTAAGTAAATGTCTTGTGGAAATGTAATTGAAAATGTAAGCAAACATTGACAACAATTATTTATTAATAAAAATTGAATTTTATAGCGTGTATTTTTAATTATGCGATAGCTTACGTGGCTACCGGGTATACTTGAACCATGGTTGGTTATAGGTGAATTGATTTCTATCTCTCTCATAATGCCAGTTGCTGTCCCAAGTAGGATGACTTATTAGAATTAATATGCATTCATCTTTATACGCTTTTAATTTTTGCACCACACTTTAATGTATACACTGTAATGATAAATAAACGCAAGAAATAATGCTAATGTACTAAAATAAGAACGCCCATAAAAAATCACCCCTATGGAGGTATACGAGAATTTGGCAACAAGGGAAAATAGCTGCAAGTCGCAGGTACCAACCCGAGACAACGCCACCAACCATTAATAAATGAGAAATCGAATTCCAGTAATTGAATTAATGTTGACAATAATATTGCGAGAAACGTAATCTTTAAAATGCGGCTAACCTTCAATATTTCTAAATGTGATACTTTTGTATGAATTTCAAGAAAATTTCCGATTGTTTTTAATTGATTTATTATAATTTCCCTAGCCCCACCTACTACGATGTAGTGTCACTTTTCCCGTTAGGCGCCGCTAGCGTACCACAACCGATAATAGTATTGGACGTCATTTTTTGTGCTAGTCTAAACGAACGTAAGTAATAAACTTTGATTTTTAAATAAATTTCTTAGATTTAATTTGCGTGTTTAATCGACAGTGTTTTAAATTCCCCGGTTGTTCAAGCGATTATAGAGATCATACGTTCCCAAATCATCCAGCAACATTCAAGAAAATATGTCACCCACATGATTCCGCAAATGTACAACATCTTGGAATATGCTCTAGGCACTTTCATAGTTCTCATTATAATTATCATTCTCGAAAGAAATTCCTTAATTGTAATGCTATCTCTCGTGCACCCTATTCGAAAGTTAGTAATGAAGGATTATCTCCATTATCATCCAGTTCTGAAAATGAACCAGGTAATTTACTTTCTTTAGAACCACGTGGTGAAAATTCATCTTCGAATACTAGTTTTCAACTAGTTGATCATAATTATTGCATTTCTGTTCTTTTTCTTCGAACAATAATTTCATCACCCCATCACTATCACCAACACAAAATGAAGAGGCGCCATCGTCAAACTTAACAATTTAATTTTTTATTATATTTATAATTACTTACATGTTTCTTTTTCTGTTTCTAGAATTAATTTTTATTTTCGAGTTTCTACGTTTTTTAGATGTCTGTGATTTCTGCTAATTAAACATATTGGTCAATATTTCCGCCTAATGTTTAATTTAACAATGCCGTAGCTAAATTTTCAATTATAATTTTTAATTTTTACTGTGAATATTACAATTGTTAGCGAAAAATTTTATTCTCAGAAATGATTAAAAGTCGAATTAAAAATGTACTTACGGCATTATTAAATTAAATGAGAGATGTGAATACGACTCAGTATTAGTAGACGTATCACACTGATAAGACTAAGGAAAATCGAAACATATCTAACTTTTAAATGTCGCGCCATATTTCGTAAGCATGATTCCGTCGTAGTTTCATGTTTGACCGTTTACCAACCCTGAGGGCGCTGTATTGCAACATTGTGAAGTTTCGTGTTTCCAACGAAATGTACTGAGCTCGCCTTTCTCTTTAATTGTTTTGTGTAGAAAATACAAAAAGTAAAGGGTAATCGGTCGCATATGATAACAGCAATAAACAATATCTAGTCAGTACAGGAACGCTAGAACTGAAAAACACACCAAAATCTGTGGCGGGAAATTTAATCTATCCTGAAACAATTAAAATCACATGCTAATATGTGCATTTAATTTTAGTTAAGGCCCTGCTTTTTGAATAGTACTATTAGCAAATCTGTAAACTTCTTTTAAACTTACAGCACGATACTTTAAATGCTCAGAAAGATATATTGTTCGAAATTTTGAAGTAACGTTGTTCTATCCGTTTTTCTTTGTTGTTTTTTGTAAAATTAAGAGGTAGCTTTGTTTTGACGTGGTAACATAATTTTGGGCCTACTAAATCGACATTAAAAGCCAACATTACTGTAAGATATGTATAAACATCTGCTTATAAATCTCAATAGCAATCGTTGTTTAAGCATTGTTTTTCATTTAAAAGCATAAGAGGAATTGTGTTCAAACAGTAAGCAATTATTGGAATATTTGTAGTAATCTTCTGAAAGAACCGTACTTTCATTGTTACGTCGCTAGAATCTTTCTTTAATAAATCCGCTGACCCAGGATTACGAGAATTTTTTGCACTCTTGAGAAACCTTATTCTAACAGAAACTATGAAAAGGGATAACATAATAATAAAAATACTACCGAAAGATTGATTTGGAAGTATTCACTAATAGAACAATTTTTAGGAAGTTGTTCAGAATAATGCGCTAACGTTGTTTCAAACTCATGCAAAAATTGCAACTAAACCTGATAGAATTTTTCTAATACTTGATCGATTACAAATATGGGGCATTTAGAACCATCAAATTCATCCGGTAATTTAAAAGCAGTCAAATATTATTGTTTTCTAATGAGCTGGTTATTCACAAGAGTATGTAGTAGTGTCACCTGTCATTGCTACTAAAACCAAACACAAATCGGACATCAGGTGAGGACGATACTTATCTGTATCAGCAGTCATTTGTATAAATTTTTGTTGATAATGTTCAACATATAACGTTATATGACAGATTGATAACTTTCCTAAACGAAGTGAAATAATAACAAGATTAAGCAACCATCTAAACTCAAAATCCGGAGTACCTACTATTTATTTGGTCTACGTCAAAAAGTAAATCGATTATTTAATAAAATCATGACTTATTACTGAAAAACTAAACTTGCGAACTAGGTATTACTGATTTGGAAAAAAAAATTAAAAAGTCCTCCAAAGTCTGAACGTCTGAAAACCGTGGTGGCTACATCAAAAAATACCCATACCACACGAAATAAGGCACGTAAAACCGAAATATTTAACACATACATACTCTTCAAAGCAGCTTGTGAAACACCTTGTATAATAGAATGAAATGGTCGAATTTTCTCAAAATAAAATGAAATAATTTATATCGCGAAAACTTTTTGAGATAGGTATAGGGAAGTAAATGAAAAAGTTGGCTCTCCATATACCACCAGTACGCTACACCTTGGGACAGTCAGTATATTTGATGATACTAATGATAGAGGAGAGCATCTACAAATTAAAAATGGAACTTCTACTGCAGTTAGCATCGACGTTCTCTATTTATTTGTTGTAACAATACAAGGTAACAAAATTATATCTTTTTGCATGCATTAATACTTATTAACGATAAGTGTTAGGTTTTCCATTAAATTGATTCATATGAATATCGATATTTCAGAAACAAATATTCAAGTTACTGAAGCTTGTATAATTGTGAATAGACATCACAATATTTATATATATATATATATATATATATATATATATATATATATATATGAGCAACTAATTATGTTTTCAAGTAAAATCTAAACTCTAAATCCCAGCTTACAAAATTATTGCACCCAATATAGCTTATACCACATATCTACCTACATATATCTACATAATCTGTATTCAATAATAAATTCAAAATCTACAATATCTACTTCAACATTTTCAATAATTTTATCAACATTTGCAGAATAATCTCATGATGTACTCATCCCCAAT
Source organism: Osmoderma eremita (assembly GCA_031763485.1). Lineage (NCBI taxonomy): Eukaryota > Metazoa > Arthropoda > Insecta > Coleoptera > Scarabaeidae > Osmoderma > Osmoderma eremita. The sequence continues at coordinate 256,042 of JARFOC010001072.1, read as the reverse complement.
TTAATTTATTTCCTTAGTAACAAATCATTTATATATATATTTGTATTTGCCAAAAATAAGTAATACACTAAAAATGTATGTAAGTAAAATTTGATCCATATAATGTTTATACAATAAAAGCAAGGGTACATAGATTTCAAAATCGTGATTCTATCCTATACTTAAAACTAAAATTAATTCTGCAGCAGTAAACACTCACCTGATTTAATTAATTGTAAATAACCACTCGTATTTGGACCGCATCACAATTGCACCACTATTCGTATATTAATCGCACACCTCTCAGTTTATCTGGGATTTTAACTTGTCAAATCCTGTCGCAGCGCCGTGGTTTGTATATAGAGTTGCATAGACAGCCGGGGCGACAACTGTTCAAATACAAATTTACGTAGTGAAAATCGTTTCGTTAAATTTGAAATGAATAATTCTTTTCACTTGATGCAAAAATTTTAATCTTGTTTCATAATTTTACTTAATGCTTTTGGAATCAGAATGACGGTATCAGTGCTATCCACGTTTTTATTACTTCCTTTGCGGCGGTAATAAAATATAAATGTGATAAAATTATTTATGTACTGAAATATACATACACACACACATATATACATACATGGTATAGATCAAATCTAATAAAAAGTGACTTAAAACCGGGAAAATATATAATGTAGGGCTTCAAAATTGAAAGTTCCAAATTACAATAGCTTGCAAAATAAACAGAATGGTATGACAGTTGTAGATAATTAGAGGGTTCATCCTGTTTCATTGAACGTGATCCACGTATAACGTGGTCCATATCTATATATACACATATCTATTATATATAAGTACAGAATCGAGAGGTATAGATTTCTATAGAAGTTTTAAATACAGGACCCCAAGTTTAGACCAAATTTAATGAGTGTATTATCACACAAGTTCTTTATGTTGTTTTTCTTCTAATTTGCCTGTTTTATAACCTTTTTTACATAGATAGTAATTTCAAAATTTGGAAATTTTCGTGGTGGTTGGAAAGACAGTATGTCATTCTCAGTCAATTTAAAATTTGAATTTTTCAATTTTCTATCGAACATTTTGCACTTGCAAAGAGAACCTATAATATCCAATACTCAAACAAGTGAAGATGTCACACACGCCATATTGAATGTTGGATTTAGGGGGTACTCTAGCGTATATTTCAACCATGTGACAAACTGATAGCCAGCGGCGGCTGGGAAGGAATAGCTAAGATAGTAGTGCTTCGTGCGAGTTCGTATAGCTTCTGTGCTGTTAGAGAACAGCACTACGCCGCACACATTAATGCTATCTTTGCTACTGCCCACCAAACCGTCAGCACCACCCACCGCTGCTAACAGATTATTTTGTTACTGATTTTTCAAAATAATTTCACATAAAGGTTGACTATTACTATGGAAGAGCCCTCCAGTAGTTACAGAACTTTTTTCAAATCGAAAATCTCAATTTTTTTTGAATAACATTTGAAACTATAATCCTGTAGAAGAACTTCTTAGGTACAAATACTAGAAATAGAACCTCAATAAACTTGAAACACAGATTCAAACACAGCAAAGCTTTGTTTTCGTTTGAACCCTTAGCTAGTCCAGGTCATTTTGCAACTCTTCTTCGGGAGAAAATTCCCGCAGGAAAGTCCAGGGCATAACGTGAGTTCCCTTTCGTCTCTCCAGGACACACAAAAATTGTCTTCGTCCGACCAGAGTAAGACAACGAGTTCTTCCTATTCGTCCGTCCACGACAGAACAAGCCGCTCGCCTTCGTCTGATCGGGGCAAGACAATGTAATTATTTGATTTTAAATAAATATGCTTTAGGGGCACTTCTGCTATTTTACTTTGTTTACCAATCACATGTTATGTTAGTCATATTTTGTATTTATTTCTCAAACAAGTAATAATAATTCAGGCCGAAATTATTAAACACTCATTATTTTCAGCTCATCTTTTGTAATACTATATAGAAATTAACTTATTGAAAATTGTCCGGCAGTAACGAGCACCAGACGTATATCACAAATATAGTCACTAGATAACTTCCCACACGTTATCTCCTCGTGAGATGACGAAAATGTGACTTCCTTCCGTTTTAAATATTCAGAAGCTGGTGATAGTTATATGACGGACTCCTTAAAAGTCAAAACTGAATCTAATTTGGGACGTAAAAGATTTAGTCTCTGATCGATGGCAAGCTAAAGGATGAAGCTCTAGTTGGCGTTAAGTTGAAGACCGAATCCTGAATGCCGGGAAGTTGAAGAGTGAAGACTAAGCTTTTGATTAACGTTATGTCGAAGGCTGAGATTTTAAACAGGTTTCAGTATCTAACAAGAACATATTATACTGTACATGTTTAATAGTTTTGCTACTATAACCATATAACTAATGAATGCTTACCGACATTCACAAAGTTACAATTTTGTCATAGGTCCAATTATTTACTCGATTAATCTTGCTTTGCGTTGCAAATGTTTCAATCATAACACAAATCGTCGAATTGGGAATAAACATACAGCGACAGATACAAGGCAAAAAACAGATGCTTGTGTGATTGCACTGCATCACAAGAAATTATTATACATTAACACAATTTGTTATTGGTTGTCACTTATGTTAGAACAAGTGGCCGATGCTGCATGCCCGTCAGTATTGCAAGATTTTCCCCTACATATTAGATTTAAACAATACATAGTTTAAAACAGTCAGGAGTATTACATATTTCAGTTAATCACACCAATATTCACTTCATTGTCTTTTGAAACAATAACGAAAAAAGAACACTAATTGGAAGTTACTTTAGATGGTTGGCTCTTGCAAATTCAATTTCCAGAGTTAGGTTGGACTACGGGGGTCAATAGTTACTGATTATTATTTCAATTTGGCGATTTCCGTACATACAGCCACCTTCTGTATTTCACCGCGAAAACAGCACCAATAAGGTAAGGGTAGCTCATCAGCACCTCGGATCGGCACAAGGAAAGAGATGTAAAACAGAGTGAATGAAACAAGGGCGCGCCGAATTCCTCGTTCATCGGCATAACTTAATGAACTCAAAGCCCCTGTGCTCGAGTCTCGCCTCTATTACCAACTTCCTTTTTGCTAATGAATACTGAATACCTTTTCCGGGGGTTGAATCATTTTGAGTCTGTTTAAGACGCGATTCGCCATGCAAAATAATAGATACCTGGGAAATTTCACTTTTAATTTTAGGCAATTTTTTTACTGAAAATTGATTTCTGATTGTACATTATATTGAAAACATTATATTACTAAAACAAAAAAAACATTTTATGCTACACGTATCTTGTAATATTTGCAATCGTATTCCGCCGACCTTATCATGGCTTTATTTCTAAAACAATCTATGCATAAGTGAAGTAACAAAGGAAGGTTCATTAATGTAGGTACTTAGAAGAGCAAAATAAAGTAAAGTTATGAGAAGTTGAACTGCTACCACACGGATGTAAATCAAATTTCTGTTAAATAATTAATAAATTACTTGCTAATAAAATAAATTGTGTATGGTAGTCTTATGTACTGCCAATTGTATGAAGCCGTGGCCATTTGTCTACGCAAATCATTAAACGATTAAATTTGGTAAAAATCTCACTTAAGAACAAAATAACTGAACTATCAAATGCTGTAGATTCGTTAGTCTTTCTATAATATATAACCTTATTTAAAAGTTGGCCAGCCCTTCAATTATGTACTTATCTTTCCTAATAAGCTGAAAACATAAAGACTTATTTTTCTCACACCGTACGGATCTTAGTTGCTATTGGTGAAAGAGGCTAGGTTCCAACTTGGCAATTTTGTTAAATTTTGTGTTTGTTATGACCACGAGAAGAAAACGAAAAAGCTCAGTTTCTCCTTTTAGCTCTAGCATCTTTATTTGCCCTTACAGAGGAAAACTAAAAACATAGATATAGTTAAGGTTACTTTTGATATTCTATCTACTGCTGTACTCGTAATTTTTATACGACGTTTCTTTCTAGTCACCAAAAACTTCTTTATTTCTTTCTTTATTTAGTTTTTGATTTTATTCTTTAATTGACGAAGACTACAGTTTAAAGTTAAATTAGGTAGTCATGAAATTGGAAACCGTCAAACATTTCAATTGTCGTTCATTAGTTGTTATAGAAAAATGACGTACACCAACGAAGAGGAACGAGATATGTTAAGTATTTTTATTCGTCGAACCGAAATCCAAAAATAGCGAGTACAAGATACACAACAACCACATCGTACCATTTTCCTTGATCTTAATAAGAGCTCAGTCGATACTGAATAGTTCACCAATCCACATAATGTTTATGTTAACAGGAATTTGAATGAAAATCAAAGGGATATTCTAAAAATGGCAATTAACGGTGTGCTTTTGCACATACATATAGCAAATATTTTTCATATTCGAAAATGTTATTATAAATATAGTCCATCATAGTGGAAACCCAGGGAAAGTAAGTCAAAGGGAAAAACTAGATGAGAATACCAAGTATGGAAAGATATTGAAAGACTGGAAATAAGGGATTGGCGAAATATATATTATAAAACCAGAAAGTAATGAAACAAGGTAAACAGACCGCTAAAAGAACATAACCTATAGCTTGATAAAACAGCTCAAGAGGAAATACGGAATGACATCGTGAAATTAATCCGAAGTGCTTCGGAAAAGAAACGACCTTATTCCGATAATATATTATAACCAACAGCGTTAACCGCCTGAATCTTGTCGGTTACCAAAGCGTTGTAATTATCCGTTTTCTTTTGTTTCCAAATAAGTTGATAAAAACTTATTCTACAGAAAACCATGCCATTTTTTCCTACTATTAATTATGTACCAAATGTTGCGTCATTGGCAAACATAGTTCTTGTACCTACTTTATCTAATCTATTATAATTTTCAAGGAGTCATACCTTTCTTTCATAGAAAGCCAAATATTGGAACGGAAGAGTACAGAATTCGATCAGTTAAAAGTACTAGTTCGTGCGGTTTTTGATGGTAAAATATGAATATTTATTAAGAAACAATAATTCACTATTATTCATCGAAGCGACTTTCGCTAAAGTGACACTAATTTATGTATGCCGGTATTGTAGAACTATGGATTTTGAATCAAAAAATTGACGGACTGCATCATTTATTACATCAACACAAGTCTTCAACTGTCTATGCTTCATACAGTTGTCAAGAGACACAAAAAAGTGATAATTACTTGGCGCTATGTCAGGAGAATATGGAGGGTGTGGTAAGGTTCCCCAGCTAAGTTCAGAAAAATTTTTCCCCGCCACTCTTGCACTATGCGGCCTGGTGCTATCCTGTAAAAATACCACCTTCTTTCGATTGATCAAAGAAGGCTGTTTTTGGAAGAACGCTGCTTACTCGCTGACGCTATTCACAATACAAGTTAGCACTGATGGTTTGACCCTTTTCTAAAAACTCATAACGGACAATTCCTTTTGTTATCCACCAAACACACAATAAAATTGTGTGTCGGTTCAAGAAAGCTTTGGGAGCGTATGGTACCGAATCAGTAGACGATAACCAATTCATCGCTTAAGCTGAGATCTCCCGAAGAAAATTTGTTGAACCACTTCTGTGCTGTTCGATCACTTACAGCATTACCAAGTATGTATTCATCCAGTAAACAACCTCGAATTAAACTTTTATTCGGTGCCTTTTCCAGTTATTTAGAACTAGGAATTTAAAAAAAAAACTCTAAATGTGTATGTATCCTATAAAAGAAGAATTCATACTAAAAGAGATGACAGACAACAAACAAATTATCGATCAACAACTTTAAAAACATTTATACTTTATACAAAAACCACAGGAACTGATTTGGTTACCAGATACAGAACTCGAACTAACAGAAACTGTTGTTTCCCAATAATTTGGATAATCTAATATGTGCTAATTAATTTTATCAGTTGCTGCTTATGAGTAAAAACCTTGTTGATCCGTGTTACCTCTCTTTATTACAAAGAAACAAAACTGCGTTCTGTAGACCTGTACAATAATGTGGGTCCAACAAGGCCGTAGCGTGGACACGGTATTGCGTTCTTAAACTTGACGGAAAATATACTGGCTGAAAGCTTTATTTGCTAGCAATAAATGAATATCAATAAGAATAAAAATGTAACTGAATGCACATATTTTTTTTATAGTCCTCAGCAAAAAAGCACCAATAGCGAAATAATTTCTACCTAAATAGACTTATTCGAAAAGTCAACCTCTTTTTTTGCTAAAAGTTTAAACTACCATAAGTAGCTAGTTTCTTTATTATTACGGTAAACGCGTGCGTTGAGTGTTAGGTTAGAAGTCTAACCATAAGGCTGTGAAGGTGTTTCAATTTTGTGATTGTCAGCAAATACAATACATCGATATGTAGGCAAGATTAAGCATCTGTGTATGGTGGGTCACCTAAACCGCAAAACAAGTCCATCAAAATTGCTCGACCATATTTACGCTCGTCAGACGTTTTTATTGCGCAGTACTGCGAACCCATACTCTAAATAAAGATTTTCTATACCTATGTGTCTAATACACGAGCTGGTTGGAAAGAAATCGTACATTTTCATACATTAGGGTGATGATACGTAGCTCACCCAAGCCTAACCATACTAATTCGATGACAAGACGTCGTATATGAAAAGAAGGTGTGCCACTTATAGGTACATATATTATTTATTCAATATACACAAGTTACTCATACAGCTTAATAACTTAAATCTTATTTACAAAAAGAGAAGAAAACAATAACAATATATTATTATCTCTTACATTTGTATGTACAAAAAGCAAAATAATATATTTTCACAGTAAATTTCCCATAGAAAAATAAATTATTTGCTCTAATCGTGAAATAACTTTTACATTTAGTACATAGTTACGGATAATAATATCAATTGTAAAACGCAATCCGCGGAGGGTTTACAAAGAGAAACTTATGACATCATATTTTGTTTACGCGAACCATAATCACCCCGAAGCCAGAAATTCTTATGTGGTTATCGCCCCCACGTTACGCAACGTATTACTCGCGAAGATGTTGCCGCATTGATTTTCCCTCGCGACGCCAGTCCTTTCGGCATCGAGGAAGTCGTTGACGGAATTTAATATGGGACTACAAAGGGGCGTCCTTATAAATTCAACGTTATCGTTTACCACCTTAGCGTCGATATCATTATTTTCTTGTGCCTTCTTCGTACTGAATTCTTGTAAAATCCTCATTAGACTGGAGTGTTCCACTCTGCCCTGTTCGTCCTTCGTCGGCAGTTCCCCGAGGATTTGCGGCTCGAAATCTGGATCCTCGATAATTTTTTCTGGCGAAGGCGGCGGAGTCAAACTCATCGGAGTATCCTTTCCGGTCGAAGCAATTTCGATTTCGTTCGATCGCTGATGAGCTGTCTCGGCGGCGGCCCTATTGATCTTCTTGACTAAGGATTCTTGTCTTCTCACTGGAGGTCTTGGTGGCGGTTCGATATCTTCTTCGTTGACGATCATACTTTCGATATCGTTCAGCACCTCCTGTTCACTCCTTGCGGGTTTCCTTTGTCGCGGCAGACTTGATTCTTTCGGATTGTAATGTTCTATAATCTTCAGATCCCAGTCATCGAGACCGCCAAAGGAATCGTCACTCTCTATTTCCGCGAGCGGTGCTTTAGCGTTGCTTAACTTATGTAAGAGCAACTGAGGCAATGACGATCCAAAACTCCTGCATCTAGTTATGTAATCGCGTTTATCTGACAAGGTAGACAATTTCTTAGTTTCCCCGGGAAGAGAATTGACAGATTTCCTTATTTCTGAATCCGATAGCTTCTCTATCGTTTCACCATTATTCACCAAACTAAATTTTAATTCGCTGTAATTCGGCAGGGAAACGATAGATAGATTTTTCCTCCTTTTACTCTCTTTGGTATTCTGTTTTTGCATCGACTTAGGTGTGGAAGTGCCATTCAGATGACTATGCCCGTGATTATGGTTGTCACATCCGGGACAACCGTATATTATGGTTTTCTTCACAAACAGTTCTTCCTCAACAGGTTTCTTCGGTTGCAACGCTTGCAGACCGCTCTTCGCAACGGCTTCTATCTTTTCTCGTATACCCTTCTTATTCTTCCTCGGTGGAGGTTTGGGTGTCTCGTTTTCACTGAATACGAAAGCCAATTTGGCATCTTTAAGTTGGATTTCACTTTCATCTGGAACCTCTAACGAGACATCGGTCCAATCTGAAGATTTGGAATTCGATAAAGGTCGCGGCGGTCTTTGAGGAACTGCTCCATTTAATGGTGCTGTGTCACATCTGAAAAAGATGAATTATTTTAGAGAATATCTATTATTTAATAACACAAATCTGGGTGAGATTGTAAGTGGTCTTAATTTAATCAACATTTTATGAATTCAGTAGCATTTTCTCATTTATGAGCACAACAATTATGTATACATTTAAGTATCAATTCGAATAACAGCTTCTTTGTTCATTTTAAAAGCATTTAATTTCCTCTTACACTACATAAATAAGAAAGGTTGTTAACCTTTAACACAAAGGAGACAAGTTTTTAAGTAATAAACATGTTATAAACACAGTAATTACGGTAAAAACATAGGTACGAAAATCTTACCGTGATAAGAAATATGTACATACATATATTATCTATATAGACAGCATAAAACTACTAATTACCTCAAAAAACAAGTTCTAATGATAATCCTAAGTAACGTGCGTCAATATCGTTAATACACTCTCACTAAAAGGAAATAATTTAATACGTTTACAATATTTGAATATTATTCTGATTGCTTGCTTTTGCAACAGGAATACTCGTTGTGCTTCGAATGCGTTACCCCAATGGATAATTCCATAACGCATACATGATACAAAATTCCAATAATAAAAAGTTCTAACTATCTGATTATTAACCATCGAATCATTAATATTATTCAATGTGACTGAAATTTTATTTTTAAGATCACTTAAATGTAATGCATTGAAAACTTTGCTAATATCATCGGCGTACAATATTACTTGCTTCAACAAACTTTGATAAATCGTTAATTTAAAGTATAAAAGAGTGGGCCCCAAAACAGAACCATGGCGTAAACCAATAGCAACATCCCGGAAAGTAGATTTATTATTATTGAGCATAACAAACTGTCTCCAACCGTTGATATAAGCCTCAAACCATTTTAAAGCTATACCACTTATACCATTGTACTGTAGTTTGTGTAGAAGAATATTATGGTTAACTAAGTCAACAGGTTTTGATAGATCAATGAATAATCCAACAGATATTTCACTGTTATCTAAATTACTATAGATTTCTTTCACAAAATTTAAAAGTGCTGAATCAGTACATTTTTTTTTTGGGTGTAAAGCAGTGCTGGCCCTTGCAGATGTAATTAAATTTTGTAACATAATTAATTATTTGCTTATTAATTACAGATTCCTATATCTTAGCAAAAACTGATTGCAAACTAGTTGGTCGATAATTTTTTAATTGATTATAATCTCCTTTTTTAATAAAGGTTTTACAACGAATATTTTAAGTTTATAAGTAAAGATATCGTCTTGAAAAGAAAAATTAATTAAATACGTAATAACAGGATGTTTAACAATAAAAAATGTTATATTGTCATAATCTCTAGACTTAGAAGTGCTCAGATTTTTAATAATAATTTATCAATTTCATTGAAATTTACAATTACAGAACTGGAATTAAAATTATTCTGCATTATTTGGTAAGGAAGAGAAACAAAATATGTATTAAACTTATTGCAAATATCTAACATATCATCATCAGGTACAATAACATTTTTAGATTTTAAAGATTTTGAAGAATTTGCATTTTTTCGAATAATGGATCGTACAGCCTTTGACTTATTCCAAGGAGAGTTAAAAATAAAATCATTGATTTGTATCGTTTTCTTTTGTAAATAATCTTTGTAAAATTTTTCATATTTCTTAAATTCTTCTAAGAAAACCGGATATTGAATACTAAGATTTCTCAATAATAATACATTATTTCGAAAATGTCTGGCGTAATCCAAGCGTCTTCTTTCAATTGATATGTACATTTTGGAAAACAAATAGAATGATAATATGTGAATATATTATATGTATAAGTGTTCTAGTAATAAATAGTACAATTATATATAATTATAATTGTAAATAAGGGGTTATGTGCAGGAATATCCCCATTCCTAACCAGTTTAAAATCAATCCCTAAATTTGCTGGTTCTGAAGATACGATTCTCGAACAGTTCCGTTGCGGTTCCAGAAAATACCAAAACAGAGAATTGAAAATTCTGAACCAATCCGAAAAACCAAAACAGAATTTAGAAAGTGCGCAGATGGCAACGGTTCTATTACCGTCCAAAGAAGTGCCAAAAAAAATCTAATGATTTTAACCTGAACTGTGATGCATGCAGTGCTTTCATGAATTATGTGCACAACACGAGGATGCTAAAAGTGCGATTAATCGGACTATTGTCTGAAACTTTGACTTTAACTTAGTGTTGTTAAGGATAGATAATTACGTTTCTGAACCTAAGAGATACCTGTGATCTTCAGGAACATAGTCAAGGATGCTCTATCGTCATACTGGAAAAAGATTGGAACTCCACAGGTGGTTATCAGGATTACTTATGATGGGGATTCTCTAGGACACCTATTGCTGGACACCACTCGTACCCTCTTCAGGTATTATTCGTCACGGATTCTGGATCGGCTGGATTATTTACCAAGGTACGGAAACTATTTTGTTTTTTCCAAATTCCTGGGTGTTATTTAATTTACGTTGGCATTATATACGTATTGTAGAGGAATTTAAATGATGTGAGAAGAAATGCGTACATGTCCAAAGTGCCTTCAAAGAGAGTTCGGAAAGGATATCCATGTCATTTAATTACACTATATAAAATCTATAGTAAAAAATAATTTTTATTATTATAATATCGTTATAGTCCTCTTCTGAAAACTATTTAATAGAGGAAAAGTATTTTAACAAATACTTTTTTAACGTTTATTACTAACAAAACCGTATTAATATTTATCAGTTATAATATAATCGCGAAACTTGATTTCTATTTTAAACTTGTCTAATTAAATTAAATTAATAATATTACCAGTAATTATAATAATGTAGAACAACCAAGGAATTTTGGGCCATTTTAACGAATTCATTAATTTATAAACCATTTTTAGGAGAAATGTATATATTTTCAACCACGTGTTACTATTGAGAATATCTGAAATCTACATGAGTGTAAGATCCCTCTCAAATGCCCTCGTTAAACAGACCTAAATACATATTCTAAATATGCATTACCACCATATAATTTACCACAAAAGAAATTAAGAGGAAAAATTACACCGAACTAGCAATAATCTGTTAATTAATCGGTCCGTTTAACCAGCGCCAGCGTTACAACAGAGAAAGTTATATAAAACACACAAAGCGTGACAGTTAATTATCAATATTTAGTACAAATGCTACAGAGAGACCAAGCAAAACGTTATAATGCCGTCGAAGAAAAAGAGGTTCAGATTAGTGTACAGGAAGGGAAAAATATGTTTGTGGAACATTTAAATTGTGTATACAGTAGCCGGCATAAAGTAAAGATTGCAAGGACCGTGGAGCAGCACAGTAACTACACTGTATCGGATTACTCCTCCCGCACAACATATTAATATTTAGTACAAATGCTACAAAGACCATGCAAAACGTTATAATGCCGTCGAATAAAAAGAGGTTCAGAGTAGTGTATAGGAAGGGAAAAATATATTTGTAGGACATTTAAATTGTGTATACAGTAACCGGCATAAAGTAAAGATTGCAAGGACCGTGGGGCAGCACAGTAAATACACTCTATCGGATTACTCCTCCCGCACAACATATTAATTAATTCGGGACAGGTGTTTCGGAAATACGTGGATTCCCATCGTCAACCGTATCACCGAATGACTGCAAATACAACTAAATTTAAAAACATGCGCTACTTTTCCCTTCCCACCCTTTCGCTCTATCCATCCATATTTACAACTTTTACACACCCCCCGATGCAGAAAGTTCCTACAAAGAACACCCGATGCGTTCTTAAGTATGTGCCGTTACTGTAATAAATCCGTCAAACCAAAAAATGACAGCAGCGCTTCTGCTCCATTAAGAAGCTTTTGTCCTTTTTAATACATATATATAGCGATTCATAAGCATCTAGCTCCCATGTCGAAGTAACCGATTTTAAATTTTAAATTATTTAATTTATATTATGTCCGGTATGTTGGATATGTTCAGCAACGCTAGACCTATCTGCTCTCCCATGTCCCTAGTGCGAGATATGCTCCTTACACCTAATTTGAATAGACCTCATTGTCTGTCCAATGTAGACCAATTCGCAATCTTCACATGTAATCTTGTAAATTCCCGACTTGTCTTTCATTTCCAGTTTATCTTTCGGATATCCTAACAGATTACGAAACATGTTCGACGTTTTATAACAGATTTTCATATTTTCGCTTTTTACGACTTTCGTTATTTTATGAGAGGGTAATATTACAAATTTAATTTTGTCTCGGGGTTTCACCCAAGCTAGCTTTGTAGAGTTTTTCAAGTGCTGTCTATATTAGACCTTCTTGAGGACGCGATCGACATCTACAAAGGAGTAACCGTTGTATTTTTCAATGCTTTTAATTTATTTTAATTCTATTTTGAATGCCGAATCACCTGTCCCGAATTAATTAATATTTTGTGCGGGAGGGGTAATCCGATACAGTGTTTAGCGGGCATAAAGATCGCAACAATTTTTTAAATATTACGATATTCTAAACACCTTTTTGGAGGATCGATATAGTAGGTCTAATAACAATAAAATTTATTTTAGCATATGCCACCTGACCAGTGGCGTGTTCGCAAATTTAAAATTCATACTATACGACATGATATCCAAAAAAGTTATTGGAACAAGTTGGTTAGAATTTTCTTCTGAGACTACGGAAATTTTTGAAAACACTAAAAAAATAAGAAACACATTTCTTAATGGTTTTTGAATAAATTACATATTTCGATTTTTTTTAGTAGCACAGATAAAGTAACAACTCTCAATGTGATTCATTTTATTCAGTTCTCCCACAACTAACAGATCTAAACCTGAAAGTAGATTTTGAAGCATTCTGTAGCAATTGATTGTAAGCAGTAGTAACACATAAATTGTACAAACATTTTCATTCCGAACTACCTAACAAATATTTTTTTATTGTTTATGATATATTTTTTCAACAACCGCAAAACAGCAACGTTATCAAATAACGTTTATCTCATGTAATCTTAATTTTTAGCGTTTCATAGTATAGTTTTTTAATTTGCCGCCATGCCAGTGGTCACGATACATGCAAAAAAAAATTTTGGACATGCCCAATCGATCCCGCAAAAAAGTTTCAACAATACAATAAAAAAATCTCATATATTGCAAACTTTATGCCGGACACTATATTAAGTTAGTTAAACTACCTTATGTCTAAACCCGTTTTACCTTTTAGCCTGTTTTTGTTCTAGGTGCGGATCTGATTTCCATTTTGGATTTAACTGCAAACAAAAAGAAAATATGTTACTAACGTTTTTACCTAGAATAAATTAAAAATGCAATATGTATGTATGTTGGGTAAACAGTACTTAAAGAATAATGGAGAAAATATTTCTTAAATAAATAACCAATAAAAAAGTGTTTAGAACAGATAAAAGTTTGTATTCTTCTCTCCAAAGACATAAAAACGATCCTTATAAGAAGCAAATAAAAATATTTTTCTAATTACAATTACCTAATCAAAAATAGAGGATACCTACTTGTAAAAAAAACATTTAACATTTTATAACTTAAGGTAAAAAAAGAACCTGAAAGAAAATCAAAAATTATGCAGACGTGAAGTAATAATGACGAAATGATTAAACACACTGTTCGGATTACTCCTCCCGCACAAGTATTAATTAATTCGGGACGAATTATCCCGAAACACCTGTCGTCCCGAATTAATTAATACTTGTGCGGGAGGAGCAAGGACTGTGGGGCAGCACAATAAACACACTGTTCGGATTACAGTGTGTTTATTGTGCTGCCCCACAGTCCTTGCTATCTTTACGAAATGATTATTGATTTCTAAGGAGGAAAAGCAATATTCAACGATGGATGCCAGAGTATTACTGACTGAGGAGTGCACTAGGTTTACAACCGCATCTATAGAATAACGAAGATCTCCACCACGCTCAGTGTTCGGAATTTTAGAAAAGCCGGACAAAAATACAAATTTGCTATATGTAAACAGAGTAATTTGCTTAATGGGGATTAACAGAGCACATACTAATTACTAGTAATCTCCAATAATTACCCTCTTCTACCCCTAGTTGCATTTAAGGGAGTCTTAGAAAGTAGAAGTTCATTTTGATTCATACTACCTGGTGAAAAGTTCATTGTTGAAGTGAAGTTTTGTTTAGCGTTTTCAAAGTGTATGTTTACGAGTTTTTTTTAACAAATCGTGTACAGTTATGTAGTTCATAATTATAGAAATAATAGTCAAATATATGTTTAGATATTATCAATATTACTAATATGTTAAACGGTCTGCAAATTGGCTTTTTTTTTCTTTTCACTGAAGTTTGCGTCGACCTACAAAAAGAGTCCCGCATTATCATCAGTTATTTTTTTTTTGTAAATGGTAGCCAATAATCTATAGATTCTGCCTACCAAAAAAGTGTTGCTGATCTTTGCTCATTGTAGAGAAAATTAACAAAATATCTGAAATAAAAGATATAATAAATCCATAACCTTTTCTACTGCTAAATTCTAAATTGTTGAAACAAACCTGTTATTTACAGAAATATAGCAAGATTTATGTCAGAAATTACGGGAATTTCAAAAGAAATTATACGCGAATCATTTTGAGAGCAATACCTTGTGGGGGGGAAATAGATGCAACAGCTTTTAAAGCATATACTGAAGAGGTGGCAAAAACGTATACGAAAGATTATGAATGGTTTTACATGCCAATATCTGTGCATAAAATATTAATTCATGGACATTTAATAGTTTCGTCCGTAGACCTTCCTATTGGGTTACTTTCTGAGGAGGCACAAGAAGCAAGAAACAAAGATTTTAGAAAGTACAGAGAGCATTTTTCTAGGACACCGTCCCGTGAACATGCAAATCGAAACCTTTTAAACAAGTTACTGATATCTTCAGATCCTATTATAACCTCGTTATCACTTACAAAGCAACGAAAGCGCACAGATTTTCCTGACGACCTAATTGGCCTCCTCGAATTTAAAAATCAAGAAAAAAGGGAAGAATTTCTAGAAACGATGATTGACAGCCAAGAGTTGGAAGAAGAAGTTGAAGGAACAGAAGCACAGTTGCCAAGTTCAGAAAGCGATAGCGATTAAAATTTTAACTCATTTCCTCCTACTCCGTATCACTTATACATGGGTTAAATAATGATGGTTATTAATATCCACTTACGAACTTAGTATTTCTTATATTATAATTATAAGTAGGTAAGGGATTATTTACAATATTATTATGTACTTATGCTGAGGAGTCGGCAATAGCTTTAATATATACATAATTTTACGTATTCACATTCAATAAATAAAGTATATAAAAAATATATAAATATACCTCTGAGATCACACAACACGTCTGATTGTATAGTTCCAGGCATTCCTCAC
>JARFOC010001072.1:201979-234035 GCA_031763485.1 Osmoderma eremita | reverse complement strand
TATATATATATATGTAAATATATGTTTATATTTCCACACACGATGGAGGTAATACAATCTGTAAACCTACTGTAATATTTTTGTTGCACCAAAAACCCATTAATTAAAACGTCACAATTTATTTTTGTTATATAATATATTTATTAATTTGTTGTTGAAATAATGCAGGCGTAGGTAAGAGCTGTCATCTATTAGCAAATAGCAGCACTGAAAACTTAATGGAACAGGTTATAGGAAGCAAAAACTATATAAAATAATAACAGAACGCTGTAAATTAAAATGCGTGTGGATAAACAGAAATTTTAAATTTATTGATTTTTGTTTACTAGGTGCCTACGCTATGCTACTTATAGCTACCGAAAGCCGTCCCCGTAAGATTTCTAACATCCTATAACTTTTAAAAGACATCGATCTCCGTAATTTGAAAGAAAAGACAATGACCAATTATTCAAGAAAATAATTTTGTATTGTCAATTCACTCATCGAGGTGGTACGGGTATTTTTTATTTTTTATTTTTTACTATTTTAAGCCACCGTATCCTATTTTGTATTTTATATTAGGTACATATTTATTTATTACATCGGCAGTTACATTCCACTTAAATGGTTTATTTTATGCTATTAGAAACAAAACTACTACAATTGTTTATTTCATTTAGCTGTAATTACTGTTGTTATACTAAAACAATAAAGATTTCTTTCCTTCTTAAATTTCTACAAAATGACATTCCAGTTTGATAATATTTTTAATTGTCCAGTTAATGTATGTGATTCACTAGTTGTTTATATTAGTGTTAAAATAGTATCAATGTAAACAATAGAATGTATTCCATTTTAATCCAACAGGCAAGGAATTATAAAGCAAATGTAATATTTGCAGTTAGTTTAGTATTATTGTAGGCAAAACACTACGCCAAACACTGTCTACTGATTACAGAAATTTTATGGATTGGGAGCATTGCGAGTTTCAGTCAAGCGATTGTTTTGAACATCTATTCTAATAAAATTATTCGTTGTTTGGGAGAGGTTGTTATTCAATTATTTGTAAGGAAATCTTTTATTTAATATTCTTTAGTTTATTGAGGAGAATTATTTCGTTTCTAGAAGTACTTATTTTGGATTCAGCTATAAATACAATTCATTGGTTGTTGCTATACAACTATACCATTATTAATTTTATAAAGTTACAATTATTGTTATAGTGTTTTCTTTTTCTTATTGTTTCAGGTTCTTATTTTATTCTGCACCGAGAGAACAATCTTAGTAAAACTGAAATTATATACTTAGAACATTATACTTACAAGCAATATAAATTTAAAATCAAAAACAATTTTACTAGTAACAGTTAAAACCAAAATGTTTTCAATTTTGATACAAAAATATATTATTTTTAGATATATATTTAAATAAAATAAATATAATTAGGGTAAATAAAAAATACACATAATTTTAAGATGCCTTTGCATTTAGTTTCAAAGAAAAATGGCTTGAATTTTGCCAATCGTCCAGCCATTGCACACTTCCGGGTTCAGGTTAGGGTTTTCACCGTTGATTACTCTATTTCAGGGTGAGTAAAGCAGTAAATAGCCATTGATAGACGCATGCCTAATCTACTGATAGATAAGGTATTTGTAAAAGAATGAATTAGCTATTAATTTTAGATTGCTATAATGAGGCGTAAAACTGTGTTTATATTGTTTAAGTAATTCAGTTTGCTTATTTTATATCAGCAAATAAGAATTTTAGAATTACCTTTGTATTCATATAGAAATCGCTTTCAATATCCCCATAGCACCCTATAAATTCAACAAAAATAATTTCTAGGTTAACAACAAGACCCTTTTTACGATAAAAATATTTTATAGCTTTGTTGGCGTACGGTGATTTTAAAAATAATATTATAAAACTCAGCACTATAAATATTCACTTATAACATTTTTTCTGTTTTTAAATTTACTAAGTTATCGTTACTAATTCTAATAAAACTATGTTTCTAAGAAATTGGTGCAAATGTTTGCTATTTCTACTATATATTACGTACAACAAACAAAATTTATGAAATCCCAACAAAACTAGTCCTTAAATCCTAGTACCAAATTTATTTTTAGATCTATGTTTCCGTCCCACATATAGCAACAAATTATACTAAATTTTAGTATATTTATGCATAATCTTACTATAAATTTCTTTCCGTGGGGTATCAAAGAATCCTATAGGTATAAATAGTATTAGTACCTATAATTTATGTATTTATTGAAGATATATAATAAATCAATCAACCTATCACGTTGTATCTACCAACATTTGGAGATAACCAAATGTCCCTTCCAAGACACAGTCTTATGGTTAGGGTAGGCATTTTGGATATCCCCTATAGCAGTGGCTCAAACTGGCAGCCCTGACGCCATTCTAACACGGCTATACACGTATACATATTAATTGCGTATTTATTGTAAATTCAATGCTTATAGTTTTAAAAAATTCCATCCAGTCAGTTGTTTTAAGATCTTGCATTTGACGTGCATGCAATTTAAACTTGAGACCACTACCCTAATGAACATATACGTGGAATCGTATATATATTATACGTTGCGATTTTTAATGTATAAGATTTTATTTTTCAAGGTCAACAAATTTCATGTTGACCACCTTGATTTTCAAATTTGTCGAAACAAAGAGCAAACGAAGGGTGACATTTTGAGCATTTGTTATGAACCATATATATACTGCTTTTACCTTTTTATATTGTTCATACTTGATGGTATGAAAGCTTTTCGAACATTATTTTGTTGTTCCTTAAAACGTCGACGATTGAGAATTACACACATCAAACAAAAATTTTAACATCAAGATAAATATTTCGTAAAAGTATTGAGCATTACCAATCGCTCAGTGTTGCTAAACCTCAAACAATCAAAACTCACCTGGTTCCTTACTATGGAGTTTGGGCATATGTATTATAAATAACTAGTTAACTACATATAAGTATACTAGTTCGACGTACGTAGATGTAATCAAACAAACATATAATACAAAATAGAGGTAAAACATTAGTACACTCATTCTAATATACATACTTAACATTCTGTGCTAATCAAAAACAAACTATTCAAGCTTCATTAGTGACAAATATAAACCAACCAAAACGGCATTTCGTCTTTACAGCAAAGACAAATCAGGCAACAAACATTTTAAGTGAAATCTTTATGAGTATACGTAAGGTTTGCACCAAGATTATTAACATCTTCAGTAATTCTAGATCTACGTCGCTTGGGTGGACAAAACGAGTATCCTATCGGTACACAATTCTTTACCAGTAACGTTGCCTTTATGCTATCATCCACTCTAGTTTTGGTAATGGTAACAGTAGACGCTTCATATTTCCTTCTTCTGGTATAATGAGGCAGAATTTGTTCTAAATGATCTAAACGATCCTCAATTAGCAATTCTTCAACCTTTTCGTCGGTTAACTCTGGTGTTTTCGCATTAGACACGAAAGCATGTGGTAGTTCACTCGCCTCCAATTCAAAGTTTCTGTCGTTCAAAAAGCCTGTTCTATTTTCCACATTTATTTCGCCATCATCCACCATTCTATGTTTCCTATTGGATATAACTTCTTTATTAGCTCTGTCCTTAACGAAATACTCCTTGGTAATTAGAAAATTCAAGTTGGGATTGCCTTTTTTCGGCTTGCAAAGAGGTTTCCTGCTAGTAACTTTTATACAAACAGGATTCGTGGTCACATATTTTGTTACGACATTAACAATTTTGGTAGTTATCACCGGGCTTGGCTTTATACCATTGCCGATGTTAGGAATAGGTAAACTGCTCACGTAAGGCAGAGATAGAGACGGTAAATTCTGTAAGTAGTTCTGCGGTTGGAATATGTGTGCACAATTGTGATAGGAACTAGGCAAGGAACGCACTACTATCACGCCGCATGCAATAATAAGAAGCCCGGAATGCATTTCTAGACGTTGCACTTGAATGTCGCCGATTAACTGAAGGTAAACAAACCGGAGATCATACTTTATAGATTTAATGTAGACCGTCGTCAGATGTAAAAGAGAAATTAGTTTCGTCCTCTCCAACGAATAAGCAGTGTAAGTAACCATTTACTTGCGTTCTTGAGCGGCCGTAATCGAAAAATGGAAAGATGTGGGTTAACATTCAGGTTGAGCATATTAATGTATTGCGGGGAATGTAGGTGGTTGTCACTTGAGTTCGGTATGTACTTGTTGTAATAAAATTATATTAAAATGAGCTGCAAAATATGGCAAACCTTTTAATAAAACTATTACTACGCTGTATATGAAAACCTTCTTCGAAATATTTACACAAATCCTTTTAAAAAAAAAGCATCGTTCATCGCTGAAACAACATAGATAGCTTTTAATAATATATCATTGTTGAAGCCATACATTTTTCTAATATACTAAAACTGGTTGATTCCTTTTCCATGGCTTATTTTCCTCCACCTTCATTTAAACTATATTTAAATTCTCTATACTAGCATATTATTTTTTCTCTTTCTATGTTTCTAGCACCACACATTTCTTTAAATTTCTTCTGATTATCATATATACTTTTTCAACCTATTTTGTAGTGCACTATTTTTCCTTTTTACTTCCCAATCCACTTGTGCCAATAATTAATTGTACCATCGTTTGCTTGACTTTCAAATTCTTGGATGAATGTTTGCTATTTCCCAATACCCGCGCACCATGTCTAATTTCAAAATAAAAGATGTGGATGAAAGTTTTCATTTGGTTTCTTGTTTAACTCCTTAATTGTTTAGAACTTCATCTGCCTCCATTATTTTTGACTTTTAATTATTTATTATTATATACTATATTTTTGCTATTATATATATATACCATATTTTTATCTACGTGGTTGTTTATACTGCAATGGCAAGAAATTATCTGGGAACGGGCTAACCATGTATTGCTTATTCAGTGTTGCGAAGTTGTAGGCGAGATATCTGTGAGTTTTAGTTAAATTTCACGTTAATTTGTGTATATACAGTTGTGCAAATCGTTCTTTTCAGAACGTTTCCATCTTTTTCGAGCGTGCACAGGGTAATTGGATATTTTTATTGATTTTTAGAATTTTCCTAACCTACATTTGATTACAGTTTTCACTGTATTAATGGAGTCTGTAGGGAGAAAACGGCGTAAGGGAGAAAAATTTAGCCTGAAGGAAAAGTGTATGATTGCAAATGTTTTAAATTATTTTAATAAAACCATGAATGTGAGCGTTGTCGTTCAAGAAGCAAGTAAAGCTTTGGGTTGCTCAGAGCGTACAATATATAATATAAAACAGGAGCAACAAACTGGTTCATTATCAAGTCCAAAAAAACAAGGAAAGGAAAGGCATACAAGTACATGACCGATTACAAACATATACTGAGAACACACAAGCACCTATACGACGTAAAGTGCATAGTTTTTTTATATAAGATATGCCACCTACTCCAACCGGGCTCAGACCTCGTTTTGAATTAGTTCATGCTTGTGATCGGATAACGCATTTGTTCCTGGTGCTGAATATTCATTTCTCTGCAAGAAAAACATTGCTGATGCTCATTATGAGATGGATTGAAATACATACGAGGATTAGTTTATTAAGAAATTGCTTCCAAATATACCGCAGAAGTCAGTGATTGTTCTTGGTAATGCTTCCTATCTCTGCAGAAAATTAGACATACCAACGGCAGCATGGAGAACAATATCATTGATTGGCCCCGTGAGAAACAAATACCAACCACTGACGATATGCTAAAAAGGGACTTGCTGTTTTGCGTGTCACAAATTAAGAGCAATTGCATTGAAAAGGTTCATGAAATTCTTGGATTACCACCTTACCACTCCGAGTTAAATCCCATTGAAATGGTATGGGCACAAGTTAAAAACTGTATAAAAATAAATAATACCGCGGTTAAGGTAAAAGATATGGAGGAATTAATTCGAAGAGCATATGGCACTGTAATAGTTGATAATTGGCAAAATTGCATCAAATGTGTAAAAAATATCGAAAAGGAAATTTGGTTAGTGGATAATTTGCACGATGACATGAAGAATTTATTATTCATGTAACAGATTCGTCATCATCTGAAGATCAAACTGGTTCATCGACAAGTTGAAACAAGACGCATGTGGTTGTAATTGCTATTCCTTTCTTAAATATTATTGTATTATATGGGGATTTGTATGATTCGAGCTATTTTTGCTACAAAAGTGGAAACTATTATTTGTTAAAGGATTATATATTTTACTTTAAATTTAATAAATTGTATAATACCCAAATTCCTAAATAAATGTTCGAAATGTAAATTACGGTAATGTTAAGTAATAATAAATAAAATTATGGGCTTTTCTACTGATTCTTAAATAAATATTTTTTATATGTGACTGTTTTCCTCAAAATATGCATTTTAACTGTCAGAAACCCAAATAATGGAACCGGAAGTAATAATGTACAGCTGATTCGGCGGTTTGGCAACCGTATATCGAATTCTCATAAACTCTGTACTGCATTCTGTGGTTGAGACGATGTATAATAAATAGTTCCAACTTGAATTTAAAAAAAGGCAGATATCACATCTTTAATAAAAGTTGTACAATGGTGTTTAGTATTTTTTAACAAGGCTGAAGTTTTCTTCGATTGTAATCTAAGAAAACATGTAGTACAATATAAAACTTGGGCTATTTTCTAAATAATTACATACTGAACACGTATTAGTGTTTAAACTACATGCAATTAATCTGAAGCGGTTTTTTCCATGTAAGAGCAAATCTCTTAACAAATTTTATTCCGTTGTATTTGGAACATAGTTACCCCACTTGCTATAATTGTATATTACGATGATGAAAACCCCACATAGAATACAAATTTAAAAGAAAAGAATAGACGTATAGAGTAATATAATCAGTAATCAGTACATCGAGATATCTACCTCAATGTGTTAACTTTTACTAGAATCTTTTTGACGCCCGTTGTACGTTTCTTGTTAACCTTTCTCATATATAATAAGACAAGCAGAACATTGTTGAAGATATGTATGTAAGTATTCATATATGTAGGTATCTTTAGTATGTCATCGTGAGAAAATCAACGTAAAATGACACGCTTAGTTTAACCCCATCAAAACATATTTATATCTGCATATACCTACATAACTAGTTCGTGCATTTTGATATAATACTAGCGTGACAGGTAAATATAAGAAACTGGACGAGAAATAGAATTGTTTCAAAACACGAATTTCGGTATCTAATCGCAGGACGTATGTAGGTACATTTGTCATCTGCCACTCTCACTTACATGTGCTAGTAGAGCAAAACAAAGTGTCCGTTGTCGAAGATGCAAACCCTAGTTAAACTCAACACGACCATATTGAATTTGCATGTCTCTACAACAAAATTGCTGCTAGAACAGAATGATTTCCCTACTTTCTCGCATTAAGGTGGTTAAGAGTAAGTTTCATTGTCATTTGTGCCGGATATAATTAAATCTAAGTCAGTATTTAATGTTCTCTAAATAGATGAAAGTAAAATACACATTTTGTATATAGTGCGGGCCAAAAGTATGGAATAAATTCTGAAAAAGCGGCGTAAACCTTTTATCAGATCAGAAACTGAACGTTTTGTTAAGTATTGAAGATAATACTCATAATACGTCTCCATCGGTCGCTTTAGAAAATGGAGTTAGTCAGACAATAGTACTACGTATCATGAAGAAAGAAAAATATCATTCCCACAAAATGCAATTTGTGCAGAAACTCAACGAAGACGACCCAGATCGGCGACTGTAGCTTATGATGGATTAGTACCAAGCAAAAATCAATGGAAATATTTCCGAACGACAAATACGCAAGATTTGAGTTTTATAAAACACTTTTAGAACGTTGTAACAATGATGAAAATTTTGTTAAAAATATATTATTCGCAGACGAATGCTCTTTTGCTTTACATGAACACCATAATTCTGCCATTACGCGATATTGATCTAAGGAAAATAAACATGTGATTTATGGAGCACGAACTCTTATTTAATTCCCTTTGGTTTCTTGCGAAGACTTAGAAATGTTTTTATTTTAAGTGACCATTATTATTATTACGTTATATTATTGTAGTACCTTATTTTTCTTTGATATTAGGGGAAATTTGGTACCAACGCCTTCTTATCAATAAGTATTTTGTCTAATTTATCTGTCGTTTTAGTTGCGCTGTTTGCGATATATCTAGGCATGATATAATAAAACAAGGTATGCCGATGCGCATCTGTGATCACGTGAGTGATGACGCAATCTGGGAAAAATTTAACAGCAACATTCAAATGTAATGTTAAGTACAAGGGTTAGTATAAATATTGCAATACAGCATGTAGTTATATTAAATTATATAGGGGATCGTAATAGAACATAAAATAATAAGCTGTCAAACTCATTTGTTACATACACATACACATACATAGTAAATGGTTACTGACATTTTTTGGGTTTTTTTTATTTTTGCTCTTGAAATTATTTTGCGATATTTTCTTGTTTAATTCCCTTAATCTAATATATGTTAAAGTTCTAATTAATTTCAGAATTACTCCCTTTGGGACATTTGATTTCACTTATTCAATATATTTTGAATTTATGGGCAATATATCCACCTATATAAAATATTCACTATATTGAATATATAAAATATTAACCATATTGAACATATAAAATATTGAACATCGGTTTCCTTGGTTTTCGGAGTGTAATTTCCACACCCTTTTATGCTACAGCCTGGCATATTTTTTTAGGAACTCCTAAAGACAAACCGGAAATGTGGAGAGAAATATGTGGAGATTGTACAAAAGGTCTACATTGGACAGACAAAAAGGTCTATTGAAACTAGATATAAAGAGCATATCTCACACTATCGATATGGAAGGGCAGATTTGTCTGGCGTTGCGGATCATATGGTAAAAACTGAACATAATATAAAAATAGACAATTTAATACTAATGATATCGGTAATTTCGACGCGCGAGCTAGATGCTTACGAATCCATTTATATTGAAAAGAATAAAAACCTTCTGAATCGGGAAGAATCATTTTCTGTGCTGATGGATTTACTATGAGTTATAAAAGCGTTCACTTGAGAACCTCGGGTTGGTCCTTCTAAAAATTTTTGCGTTGGGGGTGTTGGAGAAAATTGTACATATGGTAGAGGTAGGTAGAGGGAGCGAAGGGAGAAAGTAGAGCATCTGTTTAGCTTATAGTAATTTTGGCGCTCATTCGGTTATTCGGCTTGATAATGAGAATCGTCCCGGATTACTTAATACTTTGTGTGGGAGGAGTAATCCAAACAGTCTGTTTACTGGTATAATTGCGGGATTCAAATAGTCCTTTGTAACTAATACAAATAACTTAAACACTAAAACCTATATCTACTTATCACTACCTGAAAAAATAAATCACTCAATTGGAGTATAACTTCTATATAGGTGCAATATTAATTAAATCTATTAAAGAGAGAATCAATACCTACATTATAAAATTGTCCTTATTTCCAAAGAAAACTACAAAATATATAACATTAACAAAAGAAAGTACATGAAACGAAAACACAAAACCAACACACGAAACTGTCAATATTCATAATGGCGCCTTCGACTGACGCAATCAGGGAGAAATATGCGCAAATCGGACACAATTTCGTTTCCTTATACCTCGTTTTTTTGTATCGTCTATGTATCTAGACACACTTGGAAGCGCTGACTTCGTGTAACATGGGATTACTATAGAACCATATAATGATAATACCTAGATAGAAAGTAAATTCGAATGAATAAAATTGATTAACTTTTAAGGGTATATGAGTCTGTTTATGCAAGTGTTCTAACATCAATTATTCCCAAGTATTTCTCCATTAATAACTTAAATGCACTTTCAATTAATTTACTCCCAAAATTAATCGCTAATTATAATCTTAACAATTTGCGCTAAATACTATATCAATTCTTAACACCAAAAACAAATCTAAACCCGTATAAAGTGACAGTCTTATTAATGATTTATATTTTAACAATTATCAAGTAAAATAATCATCTTTGAAGTTGTAAGCCGTCAAACGAAGAATGATTCCTAAATACAAAGCAATAATAAGAATAGACACTTAAAATCTCAGCATGTTAGTTTCATTGCATCGATAGCATTCAATAATGAAAACCGAATAGTCAGAATTTTTCATATTACATCGCTGAAAACGAAGTCCTTTCTGTATTGCTGATTATCTGTATTAGCTCTATTTTCTACTTAGATAAATTATTTAACATTTTTCGCCTATCCACGTTTTTTTTTATTATTAAAACTATGGCCTAAGTATTTATCTGGGCAAATAAAAATATTAAACCAACAGATATCTCTAATCACTTCTACAAAATGTATACCACATATGTATGTAAATATAAACACTTAAAAGAAAGAAACACAAAATATTTGTTTTTATAATAGGTATATTATTGAATTTCAGTAACATGCACATAGGTACTAAGTTTACTTAAAATAAAGCCACGTAGTAAACGAATTATCCAGAATCATTTAAACTATTAGTAGGTACATTGGATGCTACCGACTGAACATCTGCTTGGCTACCCTGCAATAGATCATCATTGGCCGACTGACTTGTATTTTGCATAGTTGATGCCGAGTTAACGGTAGAAGTCGGCACTATTGGTAAAGTAGCCCGAGTCGGTTCAATACTGCATCTATCCAAATTTAATGGCAGTGCTGATGGTCTACAACCTCGAAGTGAAAATGTTACAGTTACGCTTGGATTGAAAACAGTTGTTGTAGTAATTTTCGTAACATTAACTGTCACAGTTGGTGCCGAAAATCCAAGATATTCCCCCCAACTCAATGGCGTGGTTTCAACCTCATCTTCTCTAACGCTCTCCGAAGGTACAACTTTAGCGGTGCTACTTCTATTTAAGATAAAATTCAAAACGAATTAAATACCTATCTAAATTTTCTCAGCTGTAGGTACATAAGTATTGAAATTTTGGAATCAAAAAGCAATATTGTACACATAATGGACTTACTCTGAACTACTGGATCCAAACCCGGGAAAATTACCAAGAAATCTTACGTTTCTACACGGTGGTAACGTTGCTTCCACATGAACGCAGGATGACGGTACAGTTGATGTTATTATGAACGGTTGCGCAACCGATTTAGTATGTGAATATCCATATCGAAATAATCTTTCTTGGCGTCCATTGTTTGTCGATTTAGTAGAACCAAATGCAAACAAAGAACAAACTACAACAAACTTCACTGCACCCATGATAGCGGACAAATGGTTTCAAAGTTAAAATAGGAAGCTTTTATAACAGGTGTTCTGGACCTTATTGTTGTCTAGCTACCTGATATTCTCGAAAAATACTGTTTATCTAAAGAATGTAATATTTACCTGTCTGCACAAATTGCTATTTTATCTTCCTATTCTACTAGTATGACAACGCAAAATATTCAAGTATTTTCCAATTTACGTACGTTTAAAAGGTTTTAAGAGCAAAATTGTGGAAGTTGAATGTATTTAAAACTTATGGTATGAGCAGCATACTTGCATTTTTAGTATTTATTCCTTTCATAAAAAAAAACAAATGTCGTTATACCATATGGCTTACTTATATATCTACTATGTAGTAATTAAGGCAGATTGAATTATTTTAATATACATACGAAGGCAAATAAAATATGGTCTATTCTAATATTACCTGAAGCTTTTCCATTTTATTGCTATGAAAAGAATTCATAAGCTTTCGACGTTTGATCGATCTCGCGATTTTTCAAATATTTAATATATTAGCATCATGAATTTGACATCCTCTAGTAGTTTTAAATAGATTTCCCAAATATAATGTGATAACAGAAACAACCTCATAGCCAGAGACAGGCGTTTAGATCAAGAAATACGTACAGAGGCGCACGCACTGTAGATGCTGCAAATATACCTAATTGGTATAATAATTGTTATAATTTTTAATACATATTGTAATGGTATACTTTTATAAAATATCTTCCATATAATTATTACAAACTTCATCTAATTATTTCATATCCTACCCCATATAATTTCAAATTAAATTTTTAACACATCTTTCAAACGTCCACCCTAAAATAGATTCCCAAACACATCACCTTTTTGTTATTTGTTAATCTCTTAGGTTTCTTCATATTTAATTTTCTTCTTTCTGAATTATAATAACCAAACATTATACAGGTAAAGACAACCGTATCTATGGCCTCGCCTGTTAGGCAGTGGCGGCTGGTCAGGTGAGGCAACGGCCTTACCGGAAAAGATCTAAGATATTAAATATTGCTCAGAACAAATAAATATTGCATCCTTGCGTATAAAGAACTTCAGAAATGAAATAAAATTTTCAGTGATTTTTAACATTTGCAAAAACTTAACTGAATTTCTAACAAGACGAGGGGTGCCATTGCTTGAGGAAGAAATTTTTAATAAATACAAACTTTTGTTTTATGAAATTATTGCTAGTGTTATTTTACAATTAAATACTCGTTTTGCTAATTTAAGTAAATGAATTTTTAGCTTTTGTTGATTCTTCAAAGTATTCTGAGTATACTAAAAATGTTCCCAAGAAAGCACTCAATTGCTTATTTGAAGTATATCCCAACATATTTGATAGACAGATTGATTAACGAACTTTCAATTTTGTATTGTGATGAACAGTTTCGTAAGTTGGATGTGGATAAAAACTTTGAAACTAATTTATGCAGAATATAAAGACATTTTTCCAGAAAGTTACAAGCGTTTCAGTTTAATTTTGACTATTCCTGCCATAAGTGTATCAGTTGAAAGAAATTTTTCTTGTTTAAAACGTATAAAGACGTATCTTAGAAATACAATGTCTCAAGACAGACTTAACAATATTTTTCCGGGTTAGCTAAATTATCAACAGAAAAAGAATTAATATCTAATTTTAGTAGAAACAGTCAATTTTATGATAACATTATTAATAGATTTGGCAACTTGAAGGATAGACGTATAAATTTATTATTATCTATTAATGAACATGCATGTTCATTAAGCCACCTCAGTTGCATTTAATTGACAGCCATGTATTAGAAAGCGAAAGTATTTTGCTAGATTACATAGTATACAGGCTGCCCATTTTCTATCTCCATACATGGGTACTTGGGTTACTTGGGTTACTTGGGGAAATGATGTCATCCGCTGGGTCGTTGATCGCTCCTTCCACTTCGGCCGCTTGGTCCTATTGTGGAGCGGATGGCATCCTAGAGTTCATCCAACCAGTTCAAGCCCTTGAGATAGCTCAGAATCTTGTTGTATGAGGAATTTTTCAGGTCAACTAGGGTAGTAATGTCCGAATGGGTAACTTTCTTAATATTAAGGCTACAAAATCGGTTAAATGGATAAAGTTGCTCAGAAAATACAGTTATAGTTGATGCTAGTACCATATTTGTTATCTACTACAAGGTTTGTGATTCAAGAAAAATTGAAAACTTCCAAAAACTTCAGCGTCAGATATGTTCACAACCTCTTAAGATAGAACATAGGTGAAAACTGTTTCTAGTACAGTTTTTTATGTAGAATCTAATATTGTCATTTAAAAATCCACGACAACCTTTATTTTGGAAATATAATACAAACTTGTATTTTTTTAAGAGGAAGTCATAGTTGCCCATGGTGTTATTTTTTTTCTGACATTTGGTATAGCTATCTCTTTTGGATTTTGATTTGCAGTGGAATAAGGAATTATTGTTTCTAATAATTAGGAAAATAATCAATCAGGCTTTGAAAATATTTTATTATGGAAAAAAAAAGATTAAAGAAGAAATATGAAAAAAAATCTAAATAAAACTCAGCAAAAACATTATGGAGTAAACAAAAGCAACAACTTCATAGTAACTTAATTAAGTGTTCAAAATGTCCTCCATTGGCACGTATACACATTTCGCGCCTCCTCATAATCTCAGTTTGACATAGGGTTCAAACTGAAATTATGAGAAGGTCTGATACTTCTTATTGCCGCCATAATACTAATCTTTACATCCTCGATATGGTTAGGTTCATTCATGTATACTTTATTTTTTACAGCCCCCCATAAGAAAAAGTCTAGAGGTGTAATGTCTGAGATCTTGCTGGCCAGAGAATTGTACCTGCAGTTAGGAAAACGCCCTGAAATATAATTACACACAGCTCGGCAATTATAAGCAGGTGCACCACCGTGCTGGAAGTATTTTAAATTTTACATTAAATTCAGTGGTACTTCATCTAACAAGTTTTGCAATGCATTACGTAAAAAGTGTAAATATCGTAGTATCACCATTGTTTTTATAAAAATTTGACCCAATATTTTTATATATTTTTATATTATATATATATCAAAAGTATGTTATCAATATATAGTTATAAAAATGGCAGAAATCTATAATAAAACACATACTACTTTAACAAATAAGGAATAATCATACCACAGACGTTTCGCCTAACTAGGTAAACACCAGGGCCTCCTAAATATATACCTAATATAGATTTTCACTCTAACAAAAATATTGCCATGAACTAAACATATGCAGGCCTATCTTTAGTTCAAGGCAATATTTTTGTTTCACAGAGGGCGCCACTTTACACAATCGTTTTATATGGAAAGCTGGAGCCACTTTACCCCCGTTTTATGTCTTTTTAATCCTAGGATAAAGGTCCGGACAGATTGCAAGTGTATCATTTAGATAGGAACCTATTAAATATCATCAACTAGACAGGCTCAGCAATTCTTAAATAATTGAAGTAGGTTTTGATCACGTTTTGATGTTAGTCAGTCGTATTTCTTGTATGAGATCGTTTCCTTTGCCGTTTTCTCTTTATTTTGTAATATACATAAAGTTATGCAATCAAACAAACTTTTTTATATCGATTTTTTGAATGTTGATAAAGTGGATAAACTCATAATACATTTCAAGTTCAACGTTCCGTCATCTCTAAATTCCGTCAAACAAGTATGTCAAAACTCAGAAATGACAGACACAAACGCTCAGCGTATCTGAAAACTATTAAAGTTTTTTTACATACCTATCTCTGCGGAATTTCAATCCGCCATTGTGAAAACCAACAATATGATCAAATATGATCACCTAAAATTCGAGGAGCCAGACATTAACTTTTCGGGGTACAGCGTCTTTATAGCCAGGGTTTAATGTGTCTCCATAGTTATCTATGGTCTTCATCACATTTTTCTCTCATGTCAGGACAAAAGTGCAGACTGGTGTACACATAGAAATTGATAGAAATTAATCCGCTGAGAAAACTTCCTGCAGCCTCTACTTTCTGTTATAGCTATTGAAATATAGATGACGCACCAATGTACAGGTTAAATTTGTCCGCGCTATTTGGCCCTTATTTGGAACCTCTTTTTTGTAGGTCCAATTTGACAACGTTTTAGCAATAACACATTGAAACCAGCGTTTAAAATATATTTTCAACATCTGCATAAAAACACACCCCCATAGATAACTGCTGACACACCCTGTGGGAGGTATTTCATTTCCT
Organism: Osmoderma eremita; assembly: GCA_031763485.1. Classification (NCBI taxonomy): domain Eukaryota; kingdom Metazoa; phylum Arthropoda; class Insecta; order Coleoptera; family Scarabaeidae; genus Osmoderma; species Osmoderma eremita. Next base: position 218,451 of record JARFOC010001072.1, on the reverse strand, counting down.
TTTTGACCTAAAACTGCCGAACAGATATTGATATGATTGTCACATGATATGTATTGATTAATGAACGTATCTAATTTCATGTCAGTGATCTATCAGAGTTAGATAACTTCATGTAAATTGGTTTCATCAATGATCAATTTCACTGTCAATTTTTAGGGACCATATACGGCAATCACAGATGGCTATCTCAAAGGTGATTTAGCACTAAAATATGAGTAATTACCGCAAATACTTCTCATTATAAAATATTTATCAGATACGTATTTATTGCAAGATGTCAACTCTTAAAATGATGTGGAACTGTTTATTTTCACCTAGACTAATAAAAATTTATGGTAGCGGACCAGCTGAGGTCAGAAATAAAAATATTACAAAGTGCATTAAATTCACAGTCTCTGTTTTTAGAAATTGTATGAACCTACAACGTTTGAACGATGGGGAGACCAAGTCATTCAATCTGTAATTATTTTCACTTCAATGCACTTACATGTTTACTATACCCACCTACCTCTTGTAGTTGTATATAATATGGAAGATAAGTATTTACACTTCACCATTTCTTACTACCTTCTTATACCGTAAAGGATATTTTGTGATGGATAATTTGCTGACGTTATCAAAATTTGTAACAAGCCTTGGGGTGATATTAGTTATATCTTTCTGTATTAGAGGTGTTGGTAGATGCAATAATCCGACATACCAAAAATTTATTGAGACATTGAAGGAAGCCCAAGTTAATTTGAATCCATATACAAAACGGCAAATGTCAATGTATGATTTTGAGTTTTATGGTTGGCCTGTCGAATTTCGTTGGTCAGATGTTTCAAAGTAAAATTTTCTTAAATGCTATTAGCATAATTTGTAACTTCTATTTTCTTTACAGTGATTCGTCAAAGCACCGTTTATATATATCACGACCTATTTCACATCGTAATGCATTTCAATTTGTTAGTTCAATTCCCTGTAGAATTATTGGACATTTAGCAGTACATTCCTTTGGTATTCGTCTTGTTTACCCAGGTTCCTTATCACTGCTACAAACTATTTTAGGTAAGTTTACAATTCTCATTTGTACAAATCAACTATTTAAAAGAAGGATTGTAGTAGATATCAAGGGTAAGTATATTATATTTTGGTAACATACACTACAAAAACAATCATAATTATTTCATCTTTTATGGTATAACATAATAATATATAATGTTACAGATTTAGTATTATGATTTATTTTTTCTTGTTAGAAATGCATTTATTGCACTTAAAAATTCTTGAGATTTCATCGTTATTTTTAGCATATTGCATTCACGTTTATTACATTCCAACAAATCTTGCCTAAAATTTTGATTAATCAGTTTTTTATTCTTTTTTACAATATGATATGGTAATGTTGTTAGACTCTGTATATCTTCATAAATGCTCTCTATATCTGCATCCTTGTATATTTGCCCTACTAAACCACATTCTTTTGCCATATAAACATCGAATTTTTTGCCTAAAAATAGCCATTCAAATGTTCTTGCTGGTCCCATAATTGCAGGGAATGTTAAACTTGAACAAGCCTCAGCATTTATACCCAATTTGACAAAAGGACATTGAAATGTGGCACAGTCTAAAGCATAAACATAATCACACAGAGGTAATATCGTTGCACCTATTCCAAATGCAGGTCCATTGACGATAGCTATTAATAGTTTTGGGTAATCGATAATTTGCTCAACCAGCTTTTGTAATGATGTAGGTATTTTTTCCGCATATGAATCATCCTTTTCTTCGATTTGTTTAGTTATAGCAGTCACATCGAGACCACTTGTAAAATAATCACCAGCACCTGTTAAAACACTCAATTTTGTGCTGTTATTGTTTACATCATCAGCGATTATTTTTCTTATTTGATCAAGTTCTTGTATAGAAACTGCATTTCGCTTCTCAGGTTTGTTGAATCTTATTATTTTCACACCATTTCTAACTACTGTTGTAATCGTATTCATCTCTAAAAATGTATACGCGAATATTCACTATAATAAACGCAGTTATCTAAGTTAAAAATAAAATGAAAGTAAAACGAGATAAGCACATTTATAAATCTTCTTTGGATGTTCTTATCATTGCAGATATTAATATATCTATGTCCTATATTATCTAAATTAAACATAAAATTAAATTATGAAAACATTACAACATATATCTATATGTATATCATTTATTGTACTTTTCATTATTATTACCCTAGAAGTCACAAATAAACAAATAAAATAAGTCTACTAAAACAAAAGGATGTTAGATATTGATAGCATCTTATGGTGATTTAATTTTCCCCAAATATTTAAATGTTTCACTATATCTCTTATTTTCAGCCCAAGGGTTGCTGCAAGGGCGATCGAAATTAATTGAAGTAAATCGAGGTTCCCGTTATAAACTAAGAACCCGAGATGAAAATGATATCGACTCAATGTTTGTAGATAGGAGGAACTCTACACCTAATGGGCACACTTTAGTAATTTGCTGTGAAGGTAATGCAGGATTTTACGAGGTAGGAATAATGGGTACCCCCATAGAGGCTGGGTATTCTGTATTAGGATGGAATCATCCAGGATTTGGAGGAAGCACTGTAAGTTTTCCCAAAAAACAAAGAAATGTTTTCTATATTCTCCTTTGTTTCAAGGGTACACCTTATCCTTCTCAGGAACAGAATGCCATTGATATCATGGTTCAGTTTTCGATAAATAAGTTAGGTTTTAACCCAGAGAATATAGTATTATTTGGCTGGAGTATTGGAGGATACTCATCAACTTGGGCTGCCATGAATTACCCAGAAATTAAGGGTATTGTATGTATCATTTAATATTATTTTGGGCACAATTTCACCATGAATATTACTAATAATCTATTTTCATAAGATTTTAGATGCTACTTTCGACGATATTCTTCCAATAGCTCTACACCACATGCCCAAGTGGGCAGAATCTATTGTACGATTAGCGATAAGAGAATACGTAAACTTAAATAATTTTGAACAATTATCGAAGTATCCTGGGCCAGTGTTGTTATTCAGAAGAAGTCAGGATGAAGTCATTTGTACAAAGTAATGGGATTCTCTTTAATAAGACCTCAAACATTTCTTATTTTGATAATTTATAGTGAAGGTGATATACGCAGTAATAGAGGTAATCATCTATTAGTAAAGCTGCTGAAATATCGCTATCCAGTAATACTAGGCGATTCTCAAGTAAAACTATTGGAGGAATATTTATCATTTACCAGTCCAAGTCAAGGTATTAGTGATGATATGTTCAAATGCTTTCAATCTTACTTTGTGTTTTCAGAACAATTTATGCAGAAAAATAATGTTAGTTCAGATTTGTGTAAGTCCTTGATTGAATCTTATATTTCTGAGCATTCTAAGTCATACCCCATGCGAATAGGAGAAGAAATGGACGAAGAACAAAAAAATCAAATGACTTTATTTCTGGTAAATTATAAAAATCCAAATAACATACGTTTTCAAAAATTACATGTATTCATTCTGTATATTTGCTTTTATAGGCTTCAAAATACTTCAAAGACTATAACTCTACACATTGCACTCCCTTGCCAGCTGATCTCTTTCAAATGCCATGGGATGTTAACGTTGAAACAGATTATGTATTCACATAAAACTAAATAGATAATAGTTATATTTCATTCATGTCTTTTCCCAACAGCTGGCGAAGTCACATCTGTGAAGGACTACAAATTGGAGTCTGGACTAATACCTATTGTATTTCTCTGCTGTACTAATCTATTTTCATTTGTTGTATTTCTTCGTTAGTTTATAAACGAATTTAATAAAGGAAAGAAATCCTATGTTGTAAATGTTATTGCAATGATCTTACTCCCCAGGTTCAAAAAAAATCTGCTTTCAGTATGAGCCTAATGAGAGTTCCAATGCAAAACGAAGTATTTAATATACCATTCAAAATCCACTTTAGCTCTGAAGTTAGGCAATTGGTATTTATTTGTGCGAAGGGTTTAAACATCTTGAGATCACCGAGAAGAACTTGGTGGGAGTGGATACAGTAAACTTAATCAATGTGTACAAATCTGTTGTACTGTTTCACATAGGTTGCTCTGGTATTTTCATTTTTCCCTCAAAGGACCAACAATCTCTCAAAAAGCATTGAGACTGATTGGGAACTATGAGGTCGACTCCAACCATGGCACTAATTTTGTATAGTAATGCATTTGGGACAAATTAATTCGAGTCAAAGCGAAAGCATACGTGCAAATCTGCGAGATCAGTATGTACCCATGGCTTAACGAACTCAATGTTCCTATGGCGCACACACGACCACGACGACCAACAAACTGGATTGAACCATTGTCTATTTGGACGAGCGCCGGACAGTCGCGCAAAATGTACTCCGGCGTTTCGTTTTCAATGTAACATGCACGGCAGAGGAGGGTAGTAACTAGTCCCATGGGGTGTGAGTGTTCATTTAGTTTGCAGAGGCCAGTTAATAATCCTACAGCTTGGCGACTGTTGATGCGAGAAAGATGCGGGCAATAGTTTGCCATCCTGGATAGCCTGGGAATGGCCTGGCAGCATATAGTTGCAGATTCCCATCTGATTGCATTGAGGCATTGAGTATAGCCGACATCAGAGGTGAGGGGGATTTCAGTCTCACAAAACGAGAGCACGATCCCCGACTCGCCAACCCGTCGAGGGCCTCATTACCTAGATTTCCTTTGTGTACTTTCATTCATACAACTGATACATTATGAGCGGCGATCACCTCCAACGTGTTGCAGCATTAACGCACTCGACCCGAAGCGATCCTGTAGTTGAGGGCCTTTAGGGCAGCTTGGCTATCGCTGTAAAGACCAATGTGCTCCCCCTAATGCACCTTGCATGAACCTCACTCGCATCTAGCTGAATTTCTAATACCTCTAACCTTTTAATACCTCTGCTTGAGAAACTAAAGCAAGTCCTCCCAAAGCAAGACTTAAGTCCAGTTTTAGATATGCAGAAAATTACTGCTCCAGCCCCTGTGTTGTTCTCGATCTATCCATGAAAATAGAGTTCGTTGGCGATAGCACAACGTGGGGCTCACTGTAATGGATTAATTGATGGTTGAAAATTTAACTGGTTTGATTAGATTTTGCTCAAATCAATGTTTAACAGAATGAGTATATTTTAAAATTAAAACGATACAGTACGTCCTATGCTAATATATATCAAATAAAGCAGTTTTTAATAGTATGTCTAGCAGTTACAATGTTTAGTAAAAAGTAATCATAATTTACTCTTCCTTGACATAAAATTAATAACTGCATTCATAAAATCCTCAGACCCCATTCTTTCCAATAACGTTTCGCATTCTCTATTATTACAGCCATGCAGTTTTTGTTTCATACCATCTAATATAAGCTTTTTATTAATCATGACTGATCTTAATGGAAGCTTGCCATAGCTTTGTAGTTCTTTGAATAATTCCTCCATTTTATCCTGAGGTACCACACGTGACACTAAATTACATTCGAAGGCTTCTTGTGCTGTAATCTTTTTCCCAAGCAATAACATCTCGGAAGCTTTGCTTCGGCCCATATTGAAGGGAAACGTCATGCTGGAACAAGCTTCACAACATAATCCTAAATGCACAAATGGTGTGTGAAATGTGGCGGTGTCAGACGCATATGCGATATCACATAATCCTATAATAGTCGTACCAATTCCAATTGCTGGCCCATTAACTACTGCTACTAGTAATTTTGGATAGTTTATTAGTGTATGTACAAGTGTCATAATAACACGGTTTGCTTCTACTGCAATTGCGTTTTTGTCTCTATCATCATTTGGGTCCATTGCATCTTTAATATCATTACCACTACTAAAGTAATTACCTTCTCCTGTTAATACAGTTACTATTACTGTATCATCAATAGTATCTTCATTCAGTATATCTGTAATTTTTTTATATATCTGTAGGTTCATGGCATTTTTTCTTTGGGGTCTGTTGAATTTGATAATTTTAACACCATCTTTTATAATAACTGTAAAGCCTTCCATTCTGAAAATTACAACTACTCTTAATTCTTTGATGTAGTATTTAAATTCACTCTTATCCGGTTATTGATCAGAGTTCAGTTATGCAAAAAAAAAGTTGGTTGACAAGATAAGATAAAAGAGATTAGCTACCGTGAGCGACTGTTGATAATTCGTTCTGGTTCAAATGTTCAATCATCGCCTTTTTACGGCGTGAGTGGGAATGGTAGGAATAATTAAAGTGATAAAAAAAACAATAAAACAAGAATTGATGCAACTTTTTAAACACTACGTAGTGGAAATATGTGGTCACTATAGATATAATAATCCTTGTATAAAACGCACAAATACCGGTCCGGTTACTTTAAGTATTACCCCGGTAGATCACGCAATGCATTTCGGGTACTCGCACGGTGTTGTCAACAGAGTCAACACACATAGCACAGCTCATAGGGTGTCATAGGGTTAACCCCAACACCTTACAGTATAATTACCATGTTAAAACAAACTGCCCAAGAATATGCAAAGATATTAGATGTCAATCTAGATGAAAAGGTAATATATAAAAATAAATAAACACAATTCTAAAAAAAATTGCATTTCTGTTGCAGTTGAAACCAGTAAGCCACACAGTAGATGAAATGTTAGTGCGGTTAGAGGAATTTGAAACAATGATTGCCTTGGTGCAACAAGAGCGTTGCAACTCTATAGGTATTACAGGCTCTTTGACACAAACCATGGATTATCGAACAGAGTTTAAAAACCTGTGTACTAGAATAGATGCTTTGGAAAAGGTTATAGAGAGCGCAAAAACCAATATTGATGTCTTAGAAAATAAAGTTGAAGCAGCCGAAAAACACCTTGGAATATATGATAGTACTAATAAGTTCAAAAAATTTTTGGCACCAATGTTTGTAAGTGAATAACAGCTATAATAGTCCTTTAAATTCCCATTTGTAAATTACAGAAGAAGAACACAGAAGAGTGTAGTAGCTCAGGATTAACTGTAGATGAACCATTTGTTACGGAGAAGTATTTTATTAATACTGAAGAAAATTTGCAATCATAGTGTATATAAATTAATTATTTATAAGTACTTGTTGATATTTTACAGTTTATTCTTCTGATATAATAAATAAAACAATGTTATATATAGAAATTTTTATGAATAATAAAGTTTCATTTCAAAAATAAAATGTTACCACTAAAAAGTTATTGTTTTATCTTATTTATTTACAATTTTGAGGTTGTATGTAGGTGATGTTAAATTTTGAATTTACCGAAATGTTAAAAGTATTGGCACAGAATATCTAAGTATTGGTTTCAAGAATTGAATTGAAGGTAAGCAATGTAACATAAATGGTACAACATGCGACTATCTTTTATTTATAAAAATTATAAATGTTAAAACTTGTATGTATTACCCTTGTAATTATAGTATCCTTAGTATGTATAGGACAGGCAGGATAAAGAATGATGCACGTCATTGACTGTGAATGACGTCTAAGTTGGCACGCACTTTCTTGATGTCATTTCGAAGTTCTATTTAGTATTGATAGTTTTCGTATTTTTTTAACCATAACCTATCTGTATATCTTGCAAACCATATGATATGCTTTATTGTAATGTGTGGCAACCATTTTATTGAGTTGAAATGTCAAAATTTGGTTGTTTCATTGCGAGAGCTATAGTTGACAAGATTGGCAAGAGCCGATAATATCCCCAGATCATAACCAACGTTACAATAAGAAAAGTAACTAGAAACAGCGGCAGTATTGCGGAGAATGTGAACGAGCAGTTTGATGCCGGAAAAGTTTCAGCGGATCCGTAATAAAACGCCTATGAGAGTTAAGCTTGACAAGTGCATATGAAGGACAACGTGCAGCCCTCTCCGGCGCACATGCGTATACGAAGTGCAGAAGCTCGCATAATTTTTACTTCTGCGCAGATTCTTTTCAACTGACGGAGCTCGCCAGTGGCGGATTCAGGGGGAGGGCACGTGCCCCCTCCCCCTTTTCGTAGTTGTCAAATTTTACCAACACAAAAAGTTTAACAGCGATTACGCTTCTTTTGTCAATCCAATTGCAAAGCTCTGTCTGCGTTAAATAGAATTCGAGATAACCCTGGAGATCAATTTAAAAGTATATTGAAAGAAACAAAGTGTATTGCTGAGAAAATGGATGTTAATAAGGATTCCTATAATAACTACTGTTCAACAAAATCGTACCAATACTCGGATGACTCAACCTTTTCTTTAGAGTAAATATATATTTACCCTGCCTGGATTGTCTTATTTCCGAGCTAAATGTTGGCTTTGATAAGCAAAACAATAGTACAATATGGAAACTACAGCAAATAGTTCCAAAATTTTACATTGAATCTAATTGCCCCGATGAAGACATCATTGCAGCTGCTCAAAATTACTTACCTGACTCACCCTCCCTCAGCAACAACAGCTTTCTCCGGAGAGTTACACTTATGGAAGGAACTATGGATAAAACAGTTACATAAAGTTGATAGTCCAATGAAAGTCTTCAAATTAGCTTCAATATTTCCCAATATTCCATGTATTTTGAAAATTCTTTGCGTCTTGCCAGTGACACCTGCCACTATGGAAATATCTTTCAATACTTTGAAAAGAATTAAGTCATATTTGAGGTCGACCATGGGTGAGGAACGATTGAATGGACTTAGCATGATGAATATAAATAAAAGCATACAAGTAGATCCTGAACTGGTCCTAAATCTATTTGCAAAGAAGCACACTCGAAAAGTGCAATTACACTTTATTTAAACCAGTTTTACTTTATTCTTATTTTATAGTTACTTACTTTTTCTTTTCGTTTATGTGAAAATATAAATCTAAAATTTGAATCAATTATGTTAGAGCTATTATCTACTGTTAATAAAAAATAATAAAAAATACCCTTACCACCTCGATGAGTGAAGAACTCCTGGATACGTATTTCGGCAACTAAGTTGCCATCCTCAGCGGAAACTACGAAGGAAGATAATGTTAGACGTCGCACTCTGGGATATTTGCACCACAGAGAACACCACTTGAATAACGCAGTGTTATTCAAGTGGTGTTCTGTGTGGTGCAAATCTCCCTGCATTATCTTCCTGACTTTGTGCCTCCCTGCCGTTTTTTTTTCTGAATCCGCGCCTGGAGCTCGCCATGTCTATCTCATAGTATACACAAATTCCTATTGCGATATCACAGTCTTCCAAGCGGTATATATGAATATCCAAGTTTCCACGATTCCTTATTTCTTTAATTGGTATCTACATTTGAATCGTCATCAACACGCCATATAGAATTCCATACATATCTACTGCCTATTAGTTAAAATTTTCTTAGAATAAAATGCAAGTATATACTAAAATAAAAATTATATGAATATCTAAATTTTAAACCTCTTTTTAATAATGTACCTACCTAATTTGTTTTTAGTTGTAGCACTAACTGTATGGGGTAGGTATCTAAAGGTAACAGAGATTACTAACAGTTACGACATGGCTAAGTTACTAATTAGTAGCTGTTATACATTAGCTTTAAAATAAAAGTACATGCAATTTGCGACAGTAATTAACTTCACTAGCATAATTAAGATCATCATACTGTAGTTATAAATTGATTTGCGCATTAATTCACTTTTGTTGGAGAGTTGCTAGACGTGAATGTTTAGGAGCGAGTTCTCTAATTTCTTGTCGCATCGGCCACTATAGGTATTTAGGCAGTCTGTGTTATGTTAGTGCAGGGTAGTGGACGTTAAACAGTAGCCGCGACTATTTCGTTTTCACTGAGTTCGCTGCGTTGCTTACGTTGAAGTTACCTGTTTATTTTAAATAAAAAGTAAGTGCCTAACATATCTACATATATTTGTCGGATGTTTCATAATGTTTCTTTATCAAAATATGATCTTGTAAGAGTATTAAGTAGCATGCATATTTTCTTAGCTTTTTCGCGGAATTAGAAAGGTTTGGATGGATGTATAGGATTTAATAATTAAAAGTACACCTGTTTATAGTTTTTACTTAAGGACTTACGTTTAAAATTATAGACATATTTATACTTTAAAGGATAAAGGCACATAATTTCATTCTTAAAGACATCATGCGTAGAAATATATGAAATTGTTTCACATCTTAATTTTTAGAAAGTTCTGAGTTGTGCCCACTTATTAATGTGTAAATACGGTAGTAGCTATAGCATTTCTTTTAGAATTGTGTGTTATTACGGTACACTTGCTTATGTAAAAACTATACCGCAATGTTAATTTCTACCTTCTTCCAATTTCTAATTTTCAATTTTATTTACCTTTTGTTCTAAGTCTTGATTTCGGTTTTGTTTGATTACATACCTACTTAGAACTAACTGATTTGTAAGCTTTATGGATTGGAGTTCTGCTACAAAAAAATAAACTGTACAAAAAATGTTTTTAAGGCATGCTTGTTTTTTTGAAGACGCTCACTAAAACTGAAGTTGAAGTGACTTAAGTTGACTTTTCTCCATGTTTTCCACATTTTTTCTTCGTTTTGCACATTTTTTGTGTTAAGTCAATAAATAATTTGTTTGTTAGTTAGGTTTATTTATATTTATTATTGAACCGGCATTATAAAATACTAAGTAGGATCAAAAATTAGTAAAAGACTGATTTGTATTGATCCTCTCTCTAATTATATCCGAATTTATTATTTTCCTATTGAACCTCGTCTATTTTTCCATACATAAATTTCATTTATACTATTAAATTATTGGGATATTCGGTTAGTTCATTAAAAAAAAATCAACTTGACAGATCGCGAGACATTTGCTTTTTTCCAGACAACTTGATTTGCTGGTGCTCATCATTTGTTTCCAATACTAGTGGTATTTTTACGCACGACTAAATAATTATTTTGTTACTTTTTTGATTTTTTCTTATGTAAAGGTATGCTATTTTGCGGTTTTTGTTAGTTACTTCCTTTTTCCGTTTGTGAAGGGCAACCAAAGCTCTTGTAACAACAGGGTATGAAGTGAATTAAGGTAGAATGTCTCACACGGCCGCTGATGATTGAACTATAAGGCGTTCTAACAGATATATCTTAGAAACGCCGTTTCTCAGATGGTGCAATCCCAACGCATGCACTGTAATCAATGGGAAATTTGATGCACGAACGGTTCGCGAAGCACGTGTTGGAACGAACCTATATTAAAAAAAGACTTTTATATAGAACACCCTAAAACTGATGAAACAAGTATTTTTCTTATCTGAAATCAGTATATATTTGTTTATTAACATAATGCCAAGACAAACAAAATTTAAACCAGTATGGTAAAACATCTAGGTTAATTTACTCGTATCAAAAGTATCTAAGGGATAAGGACTTTCCACCCATAAAATTAAAGAATGATGTCACTAATAATAGATAGAATTCACATTCTCAACACCGTTGTAGACATATAAATAAACATTAAGATTCATATACATAAACCAGTCACATGTAATGTCCGACTTTTATGACACACTTACTTAATAAATATTCGATGGCATCGACAATAATAGTGTTAAATAAAAGAAATTTCTCTGTTAAATCAACCACAAATATTTAATAATTAATGTAAAATAATCAAATTCTCGACAAGGTGTGTCGTACGTTCTATTAGTAGATACCAAACGATTTCTAAAAGCCATATAAATCTTGATTTTGGCAATTATGTAATATCCAAACCCAAATTAGATATTAAATGCCACATTGCTATTCGGGTGATTCAAACATTTATTTTTGCAAAATTATATATTATATAACATAAATAGGTATACCTACTATGGATATACGAGATGTATCTATAAATAAGGAGATTGATTTATTTCTTAATAATTTGCACTTATGCATCGCTGCAGTCTTGTTTTCCACTATGGTCGATGGCGTGGAGGAAATCAATTTCTGTTAGCTATTTGAAAATGTTGCCTTGGTGTATTGGAGCTAATGATTAATTACTTCGATACAGTGGGTAGTATGACGACGCTTCAGCACTAGTTATTTAATTTTTGTTGATATGTTGGAAGGTCCAGTGAGTAGGGTATAATTAATATAAAGCAGAATAGGTTATCACTAATTAATAAAATTAAACTATTCACATACTTATATTAAGTTTATACGCCTTTCGCCATTAATTGGGATATTTACTAACTAAATTTAGGCTATTGTGTACTCCCTGTTTCATGAACTGCTGAACTGTACCAATGTATACTGTATGTAAGCATTTGTTAAATGTATTGTTTGTACTGGTGTCTTAACTGCACTGTACTCGTGTTCTTTATGAATTTTGTGTGTCAACTCTGCTACTTGAGGATATATCACAGCCTCTGTTGAATACAAACCGCATGTTTTACTATAAACAGAGGGAAGCCTAGGGAAAGCTAATGTAGTGACGAAACCTTTTGATGACCGCATTGACTGCGGTTAAAAATAATAAAATAAGTGCAGGCATTTTTATGCTTACCCCTGATCCGCATACAACAACCGAATATGTTTGGACATAGGCATTGGTTGCAATACAACACATCCGTTTTCCTTTACAAATTCAACTAACTCAAAACGTGTCCATTTAAGCACTGACTTGGGCTTTGGGAAAAATAAAAGTCGCACGGTGCAGGTCGAAGGAATATCAAGGATGTTCAAGTGTAATAATGTATTTGTCGGTCAAAAACTGGTTCACATCAAGTGCTGTGTGAGCAGGCGCATTCTGATGAAGAACTAAACCATTTTCTCACAGTTCTGTCCCTTTTTTCCGACTTTTTCTCTCAGCTTAGTGAACATTTCTGTACAAGAATGCTGGTTAATTGTTATGCCTTCTGGAATCCATTCTGTCAAAATTACATCCTTGATGCCGAAAAACGCGATAGTTTCGAATTTTGACGTGCTTTTATATTGTTGGCGATCATGGTGTTTTCCAATGCATTAACTGATTTTTCGTCTCAAAATCATACTGGAAGATGTTGGTTTCGTCAAGATTGAGGACCCTTGGGTGGCTTGGCCAGGATGGTTTGGCACATACTTTGGTCATGGTAAGATCCTCACGCAAAGTTTCCATGCAGTATCTTTTCCAACGTTCACGGATTCGAATTCCTTTCGAACAATCTGGCTAGTTAGTTCTATATTTGCTTCGGTTCTTGAAGTGAAAGATCGTCCAGCGCGTTCATCCTCTAACGCATTTCCACATCATTTGTGTCACTAAGCAAGTGCATGAGACATGGAATGTTCCTTAAGCCGAAGTAAGGATTTCAAAACATTCTCTTGGTGTTTTTTTCAATCTGACTAAAGAATTGAAATCGGCACGTCGTTCAACTTTGAAATTTAGCATTATTCCAGCACATAACAGAGAACACAAAAAGTAAATAAAGAAAAAACCGACTCACACTCTACTGAACGTCATAGAACGTTGCTGCTTGTGAAACGAGGTCAAATATATTCAAAGTCAACGACAGATGCACTTAAAACCGGCTTTGATTGCTTTTGCTAAATCTTAGTCTCGTTATTAAATAGATAATATAATTTTTATATTAATGGCTTGTTTTTTAAATGAAAATTTACCTTTTAATTCCTTTTAATATCCGTTGATCAAGAAGTGCTTACGTCTATTCAGTGTAACCTTAAATAAAATGTCATTCACAGTGACACCTTTTTAAGAAAATTGGGAAATTAACTGATTGGATTGCACGTATTATGGTACATTAGTTAATTAAATAAATGGCATATGAATATTAAAAATTGAAGGATAATAGCGTTTATTAACCAACGCAGATTTGGGCCAACAACATTTAAACGTAAATTGATACGACACTTCACGTTATTGGAAACACGAATCAGCATTTCTTCATTCACTCGCCGACATCATCATCTGTGTTACGCAATGGAGTTTAGAAATTTTTTTTTATAGAGTAAATCCGGGATAGATGAAAGTTTTTCTAAAATATTTATTTGTATATAGAAGTATGGCAAAAGTAACGCAACATAAAATGATCAATAAAAAAAAAAGAAACGTATACCTAATAGAAATTTCTAAGAAAGGATGCGTATGGTCATCTATCCCGTGTCTTTGGGGAGCGATTCATCAAAATGTGCCTTTAAAGATTAAAAAAAGCTTCTGTCTAAAGGCTGCAGATAGTGAATGGTATGGCTGGGCAAACATAATATGATGATTCCATTTGACTCTTCAAATTCCAAAACTTCGACAGAATTGACATGGGAGGCATGCCCGTCAAGTATTAATAGGACTTTTTCTAGTGCTTTTCTAGAGACAAAATGTTCACGCATCCATTGAAGAAAAATAGTCTCGTTGATATAGGCGGATTTTTGTGCCATAAGTAACATAGAGCTAGGTGGTAGGCCATCTTCCCACTCTTTTTTTTTAATTTTTCCCTTTCATTATCACAACGGCATCACAACAAACAACTAATGTATTAACCGTGTAAAAATGCCATTATCGGCGCATGGTTTATTGCTGGAATCACCATACTAACAAAAGCAATGAAAGGGGTACAAGCATTAAAGACGGACTCGAGTTTCTGCCTACCATGCGTCATCAGCGTCTCTCCGAATGCTAAACCCACTTTCATCGCTAATGCTTCGCGAAGTTATTGCGAAATGTCCTAGCCACTTGCCTGCGTCACGACATACCCCATCTAGCAGCAATAAACCACGCGCCGATAATGGCATTTTTACACGGTTAATGATTTTTGGCATTTTTCTTAAACTAATGTATTAGTTTCTCCGGTAGACGTTACCGTAGACAGCTTTGGGTCATTTTTTGCGAGTACCTCGCCTGATCTATTGTTTAACTGGAGATCAGTTTCATCAACATTAAAAATGTTTGCCGGTTGTCAAATAGAGAGTTCTCTTCCATCGTTTTTTCCAACAAAATAAAATAGTCTTCTACTTCTTTTCGGTTCTTTGTTTTGCTCTAGCTATGGAGACACCTTCCGATTTACGAATGCCAATCTACGGATGTCGGTTTAACAACAAGCTACGCTAGTCGTAGCTAGCTTTTTCCCTTTCGTTGTTAAATTTGTGATTGATTTTTAACTGTTGAGCGAAATGATAGTCATCTCTGGTTAGCGGAAAACCTCGTCCTTGCATGGTTAAAATGTGCCGAGATAGACGATTTTCATGCCCCTTTCCAAAGACTCAGCTAGGGGCCATGTTTCCCTTTTCATAGTTTCCTGTTTTAATTCGTCGTTCCAAGGTTTTACGTGCTATTTTAAATTCAATAGGAGCTCGGTGAACAGAACAATTTCCATTAACAGCATTTCTGTTTGCCTCCAATAAAGTTTCTTGTGACCGCTCACGCGTTTGTACAGCTTTTCTTATATATTTATGTGGCATCTGCAAATAAAATAATATGTTAGGTTATGTGCTGACAATATCACAAAGCCAACGTGGCCATTACTCCCGCAAAAAAGTAAAGTGTGGTTATTTTACAGTACAATGGTTATTTAAATACTTTGATTCTACTTAATTAAAAAAATGAAATATGGTATTCATTTAAATATAAGTAGAATTACGACCACTTTTCACTAATCCATAAATGATATGTTTTCAACACGCAGGCAAGAGACATATAAAACCCTAAATAAAAAAAGATAAGGAGTAATAATAAATAAAAAGTTACATTCGTTAATGACTTAAGTAAATTAGAACTGACTCTTAATTATTGTGGCTCATGTGTAGGCGCGTGTCAAATTTCCTATTGTGCAAAACCACGTAAAACCGAGTGCCATGACTAATACCTTCTTTAAAGCACTGATGTATATTACAGGTCTTGCAATAACGAGTGCAGAATATTTAACATAAGTTAGAAAGATGTAGAGCAAAAATCAGTTTTTTTTTGTTTTAATTATTGTTTAGTTTCAAAATCTAATTGGTACAAACTCATTGAGTAAATTATAATAAATGTATATGTATATACATACTATTATCGTATTAATGATTATGGGAATAGATTTGCCAAATTTCCATTAGGTAAATGTATAATAGCTTTTCATTAAGTGCTACTTAAAAGCATAGCAAACTGAAAAGTGATGATATAATGTATGTACTTAGATATGTACATAGTCTTTAAAACTAATTAAATGCAATTATCACCATCAGCGGACGCCGCGTTTCGACATACCAATGTCATCAGCGCTGCCAGGTGATAATTGAAATGTGTTTCAATTTCGATATACATATTAGCTATCATTCCGATGTAATATTTAGTATTTCGCTAAATGGGAACAAGCTTTCGAATAATTAAGAAATTTCCAGCTGTATACGTACATATAACTGCAGCGATCAATATATGAAAAACTCATCACCGGAAATTCTAAAAACTTGGTAGTATACTAACTAGTGATGGGTTGCTACGAGCGAAGCTGCTATTTTGTAGCTGCTATCCACCGATAGCAGTTTGTAGCAGCTACGG
>JARFOC010001072.1:143205-201879 GCA_031763485.1 Osmoderma eremita | reverse complement strand
CGGGAATTGGTTGATAATGGGAGCCGACGTGCTCTTGAAACATATGTCCCGAATTTTATTAAATTAATTTGTGCGGGTGGATTTCCCGATACTGTGTATTAATGATACGAACGTTTAAAATTTGAGTAGAATATGCCCTTTTCGTCGCAGGTTAACAACCGGTCAAGAATTAGTTCATTATCGTTGCGTGAAATGTTAAGACTACTTAATTTGTTATTATTTGACAATTCATGTGGGATCTATTTGCTTAACTTCCACCTCTTTCCTAGCTGATGAAAGTGCAAACGAATCACTCACATTGAACCTTTCTGCACGCTCTGGGCATGCTGTACTGGAATTTTTCTCCACAACCTGCTGAATATCCTCGGTGTTAATAATCTTCGGTCTCCCAGAGCTGGTATCATTGGCAAGCTGAGATCACTGGAAGAAATGTTTTTGAACCACTTCTATGGTGTTCGATCACTTACAGCATCGTCTCCGAACACGCCGCCATTGCAGCTTTGGTACCAAGTTTGTACTTATAGGGTAAACAGGCTGGAATTAAAGTTTTATCGATTGCCATTTTCAATTAACCGAAACAAATTCCATTACAGGCGTATGGTTTATTGCTGGAATCAATTTAATTATTTAAAACTGCGAATTAAATAAAAGAAAATACAAAATGTGTATGAATCCGATAGAGGAAGGATTCATACTAAAATAGATGAGAGATAACTGAGCAAGTACTATCGATCAATGACTTAAAAAAATATTCATGGCACTCTATACAAAAACTTATTTGATTACCGATAGATTTATATTTGTGTTTACTTATTAGCATATATGTGGCATACATACGAATATTATGGGTCTCTTTTAAAATTATACTTTCGTTTTTTAGGCTGAGAACCTGTTATTGGACAATAATAACAGAATTAAAATAGCGGATTTTGGTTTTTCAAATTACTTTAAAGCTGGTGGTTTATTATCAACGTGGTGTGGATCACCGCCATATGCAGCTCCAGAGGTTTTCGAAGGAAAAAAGTATACTGGACCTGAAATCGACATTTGGGTGTGTAAAGAAGATTTTTATGTTTGCAATTGTTATAAACTAACAGCTTCTTTCCAGAGCCTTGGAGTTGTTTTATACGTACTAGTATGTGGAGCTTTACCTTTCGATGGTTCTTCTTTACCTGCGTTAAGAGATCGTGTACTTTCCGGGCGGTTTAGGATACCTTATTTCATGAGTTCTGGTAAGTTATCTATTAATACCTTCACTTCTTTTCCCTCACCTGAATTCGCCATCAGCCCTAATAAGCAATGAGGGAATGTTATTACAGTTAGCACCATGCTTACAATGTTTGGCACCAGGCAAACGGGAGGTTAGTACATTTACATTAGAGGTGTAACTAAATATGAGCCAAGGCTCCTTAAGAACGTAGAATAATAATACCTAATACCTCTCTTCTAAGTTTAATGGGTCATTGCTATTGTCTGGTCATCATACAGTAAGGGAATTCGAATGCAGTTCAAGTCGTGAGATGTTCTCTCATTCACTATCCCAGCTTCTTGTAGTACTGCAGGCAGATCACGGCGTAACGTGTCATTTGGCACAAATATTTAATGCATTCGCGGTACCAAATAACTACACACCATGCGACCATATTGGTGTTAGTATAGTTTTGTACACTAAAAGTTTACGGACTAGGGACAGCTTCGGTTTTCTTCCTATGAGCCAGTACATTTTGGAAAACCTCTGGCATAGCTGTTTACGCTTTGTGACAAGATGTTGTTAGTTTAACCGTCTGTCGAAGTGCATACCTAGATACTATATGTTATCTGCTTGGGGAGGGTCTTGGTTATTCAACGTTATAAATGGGCATGTGTCCTTTCTAAGAGTGACTGTAATGTGCTACGATTTTGCTTCGTTTACGTTAGCACGCCATTTGTTTAGCCACTCCTGGATTTTATTTACCACTTCTTGAAGTTTGCCTGAAGCATATTTTGGAATCGCTATTACTGCCATAATTGGTGCTATGCCATATATTCATTAATAATGGTAATATTTTGTACAGAATATAATTTAACGAAGAGTTACCAAAGGAATAATTCATACATGCTTCCTTCTGTATTACTGATAGTGTTCCAGATACTGAAATAATAATTTTATTGTGTATTTAATTCATAGCAAATATTATTTTTTTAAGCACGTATATTATAGCAATATGTTGCGAACGGCTTATTTTCTGTATAAATTCATGCAAATTATACACTGTATAATAATTTCCCTTTGAACTAACAATTTTATTCTTGAACTGAACGGAATAACAGTGTTTCCCACTGGTGATCTAATCAAGACAGTATCTTCCAAGGTGTTACATTTAACCAGAGTTACTGTCTAGCAGTTTGCAGTTTCTACTGAGGATGACAACTTGCTAAAATAAGTAATTAGAGTTTTCTAATGTAGTTTTCCATTCCAGTTGCTATATCGTGTGCTGGATTTAGTTCAAATAGACAATACCATAAACAGAGAATAATAATGCATAAACTATCCTTCAGCGTTCTTCTAATCGATGGTCACCCTTTTTCTGTTTTACCAGCATCAGCTGGTTGTATGCTTTAATTTGTAGTAGTAGGTGGAATAAGTCAACAATATAAAACGTACTCAAAGCATTTTCCAAAATATAAATAAGAGTTCCTAGCAATTTTTAAAAGACTATACTCATTGTTCCCCATTAGGATTCTGGATAGCAGTCCAAAGTACCTGTAGTACCTAAGTAACGGAAATGTAGAGACGTTGCCTGGCTATTTGTTAAACTTTAATGCAAGAAATTGTGTATATGTATTTCTTTATTTTTAGATTGCGAATCTTTAATAAGAAAAATGTTGGTACTAGAACCAAGCAAGCGTTATTGTGTAGCACAAATCAAGCGACACCGATGGATGCAGATCGAGGTGCCTCAAACACTACCTCTTTCCGTGCCCACGTCGACTACACAACCCAACGAACAAATTCTGAGATTGATGCAAAGCCTCGGAATAGATAGCAGTAAAACACGAGAGGTAATTTTCACAAGTTTTCAGCCTACTAGTTTTCACGATCTACCTTTTTTCAGTCCATCAGGTTGGGTAGCTACGATCACTACGCTGCAATTTATTACCTTTTATTGGACAAATTAAGAAATCAGCTTATAAGTAGCGATTCATCGCAAACTGTAACTAGAGTAGAAGTTAGAAGAAGACCATCAAACGTAGCCGAACAAGCTATGAGAAAAATTAATAGGGCAAGCACGAGTGAAGATTGTAGACGCCTTTTACATTCACAAGCTACTCCAACGGCAAGTAACAGCAAGATAGATACTAGTGCCAGGAGTTGCGAATCTCCTTCGCATGGTATAGACACAGCTAAACTTCTATCGGCAACTACTAGTGAAGATGCTCTGAAAATTTTACAACAGGCTACGGCGCCATCATTCAATATGTCAACTGAAGCAACAAAGTTAATGTCCACATTACAACAGACACCGGTACCTCACGGAGGAACTGATATTCCTCCATTTCGCGACTATATTAATCATATGCATACCTATTCCTTCATTCAAGCCAACATGTGCCAGCCGACATTTAGTATAGATTCAGACAGCAAAGGATCGTTGAATCGGTTTTGTACAAGGCACGTATACTTTCTCATATTATTTCTTGTTGAGATATTATTATTTATTCATGCGCATGCCTTGTATTTTACGTATCGAATAATTCCACGTTTTAAGTAGGTACTTAAACTATCATGTTTCACAAAAATTATGTCTTAAGAGTATTGCTCTTGCGAATACTCAAACCAATATATGTATACCTATAGACTGTATAAGATAAACTTCTTCCGGGTTTGGACCGTGTCATATTAGAGATAGAGGATCTCAACGTTTCGGCCATAATCATAAGGGGCTTCTTCAGGAGAAATAATAGAAGAGAGAGGGAGAGAGCGCAGCTTATATGGGCAATAGTAGAGGAGGGGCCAGAGCTACGCAGAATCGCAACGGCCAATGACCCCAATACCACCAGAACAAGGAATTTCGTAGACGCCTTTGCATGATAGTGGAAAGAATTTGTCCTTCGGAGAAGGAAGAATATTTGCGATCTTTGAGGCGAACTTGGAGACTGACTTAATATTTTATTTCTTTAAAATCATTTCAATCAGCTCTACGGGGAGGAAATTTGTATCAATCCCCAAACCCTTTCCAAACTTCGACACAAACTCTGCACCTTAACATTCCTGTCCCGCTGCTATGACCACTAAGTTATCCCTAATTTTCTGAAACTCAAACACCACATTTCTTCAACAGCCTTCGTTAGGTCAGTTTCTCGCTTTCGTGTGCCTCGAGTGCATACGAACTTAGGAGGCAGCGCTCTTGCACTAACACGCGTAAATGAGAATTGCGGTAAATATTACGATAACTAGTTCGCCGGCGTTTAAAACGTTACAAGGTCGTCCAAGATGCATAGCCCATAGAGTACATTGCAAACAATGGGATATTCTTCTTTCGTCGGCGCATTCACGTATAACATTCTTTCTGCTGGTTCTTCAGATAAAAGACTTCACTTCCGCAGATTAGTTTTTCACCTTGGAACCACCACTCTGAACCGATTCAAAGATCTTCATGTTGAATAGGGAAGGTCTTTCCTTCGAGCTATCTCTTCGTTGATGTTAATAGACATGCCCTTATTTTCGATCCACTTATTGAACCAGCTAATTTCCTTAAAGGGAACTCCTTTTCGATCTTGGACGACGATTTGGTGGACGGTGGTCATATAGAGAGTGGCGAAGATCCCTCTGGCCTCTGCAATTAGCGTAGCTCAGCCTCCGCAATTACTTTTCATCTTAGATGGGACAATTCCTATCACTTGGAATAATTCGTTTGTTGGTGTTAGTTTGACCACAATAACCTCTTTTGAATGTGCCGACGCTACCCAAACTGCTGGCGCATACTCTCCTACGGAATGCACAGATCGATCCTGTGCAGATGCTTGCCTGTTCCTTGTCAATAGAGAGTCATCCTCTCTCATCAGACTATCTAAAATGCAAAGTACTTTGTTTCTATTTTCCACGACAAAAAACTTGTTTTGTAATAAAATCCTGTGTTGCAAATGATGGAGAGAAAGTTGCTTTTCATTTTTCAGAATTTCATTTCTGAACTATCATTTGCCATTGAAATAATGAATACTATCACAAAATGGCCTTTTAATTTATGACGCCCTCAAGCAATTAGACTCTAAACCCTGGGATGTACCAGACCTTCTCTGGAGTTCCTCCGGCCAGCACAATGGAGTCGGCTGGGTCTTAAATTTGGCGCCATTCCCGTTAACTTAGTTCCTCCCCAGAGATCTACGACACAGGAGAGCCGCGAACGAGCCACCCGTAGGATTAGGCCTATCTAGATTTTAATTAATGACACACAAACAACTTCTGGCGTATAATTTGATATATTTATACAAGTTAAATTCGTAAATGATGAAAAATGAGTAACAAAATAAGAGGCAGTTATGCTCGGCGATATTTGACAACGCTAATATATCTGCCAATCTTTCCACGTGTCTTAAATATTGAAAATAAATAACAAAGTAAGAGACAATTATGCTCGGCAATATTGACAAGCATCCCGGAGTAAAGCTCCTTCGAAGCCGATACTAAACTTAGTTGGGGTGATCACTCGAACTTTACAAATGGTTACAAATTATGCTGATACTTTAAAATACTAAGCAAAGGATATTACACTAAATACTAAATTAAATCTTGAAAGTTAACCTTAGGGCGTAATGAAATTAAAAAAAGTAAATTGAATTGATCCGACCTTGTCCGATGTTTGGAGGTCCTGCCTGCGTTCCACGTGCTACGCCGGCTGGCACCGGGTTAAGATAAAATATTGTTGAGAACGACTCTGCGTTCTCCAATCCTCCAATCCACGGGGTAAAAGGAAATGCAGTCGAGTGCAGTTAAAATTAAAGTTCAAAAATCCAAAAGTTCAGTATTCAATATTCAAAATTCAACGTTCAAAATAAAAAAAAAACGGAAGAAAAGCCCTAAAAATACATTTCAGCATTATCATGTGTCATGCTGCGTTGATGTTATTTAAATCCACGTTCATCTACGTGATAGTCTACAACTGACCCAAATATTATTGTTTGTTTTATTCGCCAACACTTAGGGCGAGTCTCCCATAAATATTACAATAATTCTTATCTACCAAGAACCAAATACTCCGCACAATTCTAACAATAGGTTCACCTTCAACGACATCAATTTTGATAATGGACGAATTCGCGTAATTCTCGATCTACCGATTTTTGGTGATGATATCAGATAACCGATCGCTATCGACCGCCTACGTCTTAACTAACCGCTGCTAGATGGCCTTGCTACATCAATTCACACGACTAATTAATATTTTTACAAAACTTGCGTAAAATGAAATCGGCACGTTACAGATTATTCACAGTCGCGGATATATCATTTATGGCATGCCTATTCTAAATCTTAATTAAGTTGTAAGTTAACTTGGGATATACTATACATATGTAGGTATATATCTACATGTTATTAACAAATAGAATTTTGTTGTTAGAATTGTGTTTTGTCGAAAAAAAATTTTTTTTTTTTCGTATTAACCGTATTTTTTCTTATATTACAGTGGTTACAGAAGCGGTGACATACAAACACAGTATTCAAGTTCAACAGATGAAGGAGTAGAGACCGATATAGAAGATCCACGGTTAAGTTACGCTTCATCAAGTTCTTCGAGCGGAGTCACAACCAATTTTAATACATCGAAAAGCCTCAGTCAGAATTTAAGCTGTGATAGTAATTTTGAGAGTTTGGAATATCCGCTTTCAGAATCCAGTGAACTTACTAGCAGCCTTCCCAGTTGCACTACGCAAGAAAGAAGTTTACCTGAACCGGTTCTAACTAGTTCGACTGCGATATCAACAATGATACCTGCTTATATAGTCAATAGCAGATCTATCAATACGCACAAGCAAAATCCGTTGGTACACATACCTAGTTATAAAGCTACATCCAGAGGTGTTACCCGTTCGCCAGTTGATTTTCGAGAGGGCAGACGTGCGAGCGATGGATTAGTTGCCCAGCAAGTTGGTGACGCTGGTAGTGGTGTTGTTGCATTTAATTCACAAAAATTGAGCGAAAATTGCAAAACTAAAGGTGTGTTGGATATGCATTTGGTACAAAGAGAAGCGCAACGATTACAATCTCAATACCAAGCTAGAGAACATCCAGAGGAGGTAACGCAGAGACAAAAACAGCATTCGCAATATTTACAACCACGTGGAAATAAACGAGTGAGCTTACCGGATAATTTTAGCTATACCGGTGGTACCAATGAGCCTTTACAATTACAAACTGCCATGCAACACAGGTTGCTGCAACAAAAGAGACAAATTTTGCAAAAGCAATGTGCGATGTCCCATCAGAGTTCAAGTGTCAGTGTAGATCATACTATAACAAGACGACAAATGCTTAGGCAAGCCAGCTATAAAATTGCCCAACAGCAACCTGTCCTACCACCATTACCATTGTCAGAAACTGAGAGTAAAGACTTGATGGCTTTTCAGGCCCTAGTAGAAGGTACCGGTGAAGTTTGGAATAACTTACCCGGTACCTTACAAAGTTCCTGCCAGATTTCGGAAACCATTCCTGCTGTATCACTGTGGCAAACTCAAACCAGCTGGAATCAGGTACATCTATAGATGTTCCGAGCAGGATATTTTTATTTTATTTTATTTAAAAACATGTTTTCTGTTTTTGATTTCTTACCTTTTTGCATAGAATGTTTGTGTGTTTAAGCGATTTTACTTTTTTTTTAAATGAAAAATGAATGAATAGGTGGTCAGTGCTTCTGAGCTCAAATTCAACAAACACTAAGCTTTTTATTGTCGAAACTTTTCTTAGACATTCTTTCTTGTCGAATCTAATCGAATCGCTCTATGCAATAGCAAATGCCTATGTTTTGCGAACACTTTAAAAGTAGCCTTGAGCACTAGATATACCGTTTAAAATTTCGTTAACTCAGCGATAAACAGAATATTTTTCGGCTGCAACTTCCATTTGGTTGAGATATTTTAATAATAATAAATTATTTTTGACTGAATTACATAGCTTCAACTAGTAAATATCCGGCTTTAGCGATAGGAAGCACTATTCACTTATTCAATTCATTTTCTTCACGCACGTTTTAATATAAGTAAATTTATGGTGTTACAATAAGAGTTACCTTATTGTAATTGGAGTTAAAAATTAGAATGCTATTATAGCATTTTCTAAAAACAGTTTGTGCTATGTGCAGCGTTGAGTGCAGAAAAGTAAAATATTATTGTATGTAGGGAAGCATGAAAAGCGTTAATTTAATATTTTTATTCTCAATTTTCAAAAATGTTACTTTAAAATACAATACGACCTCCATATTTCAAAATTTCAATATTTAAATCCAGGTGTATACCTTGAATGATTTGAAGTAATCGGAGCCGTAGTTTTGCCCAAAGTACGATTTATAATATGTAAATCATAAACATAACCTCCAATAATTCTAATTATCACAACTTACTACGTTCGTAGTTTACGTCTCATTTCATAGCGGGAATCTTAAATTTATTACTCAGATAATTTATGCAATACTAATTTTCTTCCAGATATCAGAAAACTTGTTTTTAACTAACAGTTCGTTGAACTCAAAACAGACGTTTTCATGCACGATGAAATCTGGAAGAAGATTAGTATTACATAATTTGATATAAAATGTAATTTTCAGAAATTATATTTAATTAAATGCTAAACTTCAACGAACATAAAACATTTATTAACAAAAGCAACAATTATTTCAAATTTTGCACATCACCAAGATAGTGCTAAACAAAAGATTGTTTCATAAAGTACTGATACGTATGTCTATAACCAACATAATTTCTATTTTGAAAACCATCTTTCTCGCAAACACAACACAGTCAACGCTATAGAAACGGTAACATATATGTATCTCGAAAGAAACTTCTGAAATAAATATTTGCCTGTGGAAACATGGAAATGCGGTCCCATAATTACACAGCTTAATAGTTTTATGTAACACCAAATTTAATGGCCACGTGCAGCTATGACACTTCTGTATTGTGTCATCAAGGCAAAAGAACATTTGCCAGGCAACCTCTTAAACATGTTTTCGACTTGAGATCCTCGCATATATAGGCAACTAATTGTGATATGAGACCTAAAAGGGAGAGGGGGAATTCCGATTTTGCCTATAAGAGTTGGACCTGTCCCTGCAAATATTAATCTTCTGCAGAATAGGAAAAACTTTTATTACATGCTTTAGTAGAAAAAAAAGTGATAGCATTAAAACCCAGAAAAAATGATGGGAAGAATTTACGGCTTCAAAAATTTGAAATTACTTTCAGAATTTACGTATTTTCCGGAACTGTTAAAGTAAAAAATTGCAAGGACGAATTCGGGGCTTGGTTGACAATGACAGCCCACATGCTCTGGAAACATATCTACCGAATTTTATTAAATCATTTTGCGGCGTGTGGAATTCCCGATACTGTGTATTAGCTGTCAGTGATTAATTAAATTTATTATTGCTGCTATAGCCTTGTAACTCTTTACTTTTAACCGAACAATTGAATTAGTTCGACTTAACGTCGCATTGGCTCTATTTATAGGAAGCTCGCGCGCACTTTTGAAATATTAAGCATGCTCATAATTTATAGTTCCAAATTAAATATGTTTTTAGATTAATTCATGTTCGAAACTATCTTAGAAACACGAACTACATACAAATACCATTAATGTAGTTTAATTTTTTGATTCCAAAAGTACGTAAATGGTTCAGTTGAAAAAAAGTACCTACAATACATTTAAATTAATATAAAATACAAAATAGGATACGGTGGCTTACAATAGTAAAAATTAAAAAATATCCTTACCACCGCGATGAGTGAAGAACTCCTGGATACGTATTTCGGCAACTAAGCTGCCATCCTCGGCAGAATCTGCGAAGGAAGATAATGTCGGAGACGAGAGATTTCTCCCAGAGTGCGACGTCTAGCATTATCTTCCTTCGTAGATTCTGCTGAGGATGGCAACTTAGTTGCCGAAATACGTATCCAGGAGTTCTTCACTCATTGAGGTGGTAAGGGTATTTTTTATGTTTAACATTTGAAATGCTTTCGGGTACTTATATCAATTTGGTTTAATATGTTTGTTCTTCTTCGGAAACCGACACAAATACATTAAATGTTATGTTGTTGTTGTTGTTGTTGTTTGTATCCTAATGCAGAGATTTGGCACTGTGACCTTGAGACCCATTGTACCACTCTAAATTAGGTTTGTGTACGTATCCTGTTTGTGAATGAAGTGCATGGTTTGCTACCGCCTCTCCTCGCTGAAAGAGGGCAGCGCTGTTGATTTATCCTCAACACTGAAGGGTACCGGAAGAGGTACCGCCCACCATTGCTGCAATCGATCGTTGTAAAAATCGATTACCGCACCGGAGATTCGAACCGTCGACCTCCCCCACAGATGCCTAGCGCTCTTACAACTGCGCTATACCTGTTCGTGCAGTAAATGTTTTTTCACAACATTCTTATTCTATTCTATTTTTGCTTTGTACTGGACTATCATTAGCATATTCAGTTGCAAACAACAGTATATTACAAAAACATGTTGAGCCCTTATCAGACTGATGAGGAATTAGTAGCCCGAAACAACTGTCTGTGCGTGAGGATCTTTGTTGACGACGTAAAATAAACAGCAATTTTGACTAATATAGGAAACGCTTAATTACAATTACACAAGTTTACATGGCAATCTACAGTACTGAAGAAAACAAATAAATTAATAGTGGGTGATTACTATCTGTGTTGAGTGTACAGATAACCGTTTGCGAAATGTAGGTAGCGCTCAAGTTCAATGATCTACAGATATAACCGGTAGCCAGGAACAGCTGTTTATATACTCAGAAGATCGGATATCCGAATTTCCTTACAAATGTTGTACAGATTCTAATATTTTAAACGTCACAGTTAATATACTTTTCAATAGAATCACTTAAAAGTAGATGTCCGATAAAAGTTGTTAAGGTATTTATTTAGGATAATTAAAATACCTCACACGGCTTGAAAGTTGTCAAGGTTACGCTAAATTTAACAACAGAATCTGGATTTCTAGAATGAATGGTATAACGTTATAACAGAACTAATACAATACATTAGTTTCAGATAAAAAGTTCACACGTATGACTTACTTATGCAAAACTTTAAAATTGTGTTACTGAGAAATTCGTTTTCGCAGCGTCACGTCGCCAAGATGGCGGTTGTTGAATACCGTTACGGTCGTGAGTCTAAGTCTGCCAAATGTGGAAGAATTTCGCGGCTATGCGATATATGGGGTTGAACAGGGATAACACTTATCTTTTGGGGTCGATGTGTCTCCTGTCTCGGTTGTCATCACGCTTCGGTGTACTGCTACTAATTCGATCCTCAACGTACTCGAACTTATCTTTACATGTCCTACGGCAAATTATGCTGATATTTCGCCTATACATTCAAGGACTAAGCCACGATACACTAGCGGACACTTGTCTTAAACGACCTCACTTGACGGTCGTCGATCAGTCTCTTCTTTTTATTGCGGGAAAAGTAACAGTTCCTACGCAGGGGGCTGCATCCCTTAGCCAATCAATTCTCGATCTCTCGTGTCAGGTATCATCATTCGCTCGAATGCGACCGCATGACTCGGAATGGCAAATTACATCGGATGACGCCGAAATTTAATCATAGAGATTCGTAGAAGTTGGGACAGGTCGCACGCGTGAAAATGCAACTAGCTCGAGTGCACATGAACTCAGAAGGCCGCACTCTCACACTAATACGCGTAGATGAGAATTGCGGTAAATATTACGATAACTAGTTCGGCAGCGTTTAAAACGTTACATTATGTACTTTCAATTTTGAACGTATGTGCCGGATATTGGCAGAAATCGATTTATACTTAAATAGAACATAGGAATATGGGCTCAATACAAATTTTGATATATGGAAGTCATATTGTGGAGGTTCGATTCATCGAACCTTTTTTATTAGCAAATCTGTTAATGATAATTTTAATAACAAAAATGCTGCTTACTGAAGAAAACGCAATCAAACACCATTAATATATAATCATTTTATACAGAGGTAGCGAAACAATCGGTTGGGATTATAAAATCGTGTGTACAATGAAAGGTTATACAGTGTATCCTCTCCTCTGTTACTGCTTCTTTCAATACACGGCAAACATATTTTAACTGCCTCTGTATATTTTAATATGTGTACTAATGTGCTGAATATGCATGAGATTTCTGAAACCTAACATGCAGTTATATACATAAATATGTGTGAAATGTCTTATAGAAATCAATAAAACGGAAAAAGTGTGATAGCGTACAGCATTGAAACTATACTATAGGTGTATATTACTTTTCTTGGAAGCCGCTATTATTGTCATACTTTCTCTGCATTCTATTGAGAAATAATAATCTTTGTAGCCTTAACTGTTACAAATACTAGATCGAAGATAGTACAAATATTATATGTATTATTACATTATAAGTCAATATTATTTGTATTTGTTGTTACTAGTGCCACATATAACAGGATTTTCTAAATACATTATTTGAGCTTTGGTTTTATTTGTTTTTACTTTTGTTAGTTAACTAGTAAGTGCATGATTTTTACTTTTATTTAATAGATAATGCCGCTGATATACGCTTTGTAAAAAGTAATAATATCTTATTTTTAATAATAGGGATCTCATCTATCGGCTACAGGCTGGCCACCTTTACTGCCACTCAGCGAAAGTCCAATTTTGGAATTAACAGAGCAAATGGAATCAATGTGAACAAACACCAGACATATACACACACACATACAAATAAGTCACAAATGCACAAGTATGTGTACATCCGAGAATCGACAATATTTTCAAGTTATAGTTTAAATTATTACATTAGTAATTCTCATAAAATACCTATACATACATCCATATATACATACATATATATTAAATGAGCAATTTATACAATAAGATTTTTAATTTGTAGAAATATTTATTCTAAATAATTAATTGTATACTAAGTTCTGTTTTTGGTGGTATTCTAGAGACGCTGCCGTTTTTTGTACTTAAACGCATGTATTAATAGTCTAATTAGGTGATTTATATTCTGATAAACGTCCGCAATTTTATAAACGCGTTTGATGAAGTTTTGTTATAATTACATATGTACCGACAATAATATTCTAGGTGAGGTTGTTACCGCCTTTCCGAAACTAATAAATTCCTAAATTTACGTTGCATATGTAAGTAGAACAAATACAATTTCCAGAAAATTAGGAGTCGAGAAGACAAAGCAATATGTAGCAATATAAATTAAATATAGCTGCGATACTCTTTCTTTATTATTGATATTAGAGGTTTTAAGAAAACCTATTCTATTTCCCTGTTCACGGCGTGTTCAATATTGCTTTCTAACTTATTCCTTTTTAGTATTATTTAGCTATTCCAGGCGAATGCTTTACTATTGTGAAGTTAAATAATTTAGTTACGGTATATAATATAAGCATACAATTTAGTAGTATGTTTTATTGAGTATAGCATAGAAAAGTAATTTAACTAAAAAATATTTATGGTAGAAGAAAGCAAATATAACAAACAATGGAAGAAACAAACAATATCGCTAATTATGATCGGCTGTTGATCCATAAATAATTTAGAATAAATAAGATTGAAACAAACAAAATCAGTGACCAAAAAAACTTCTAATAGCGTTGTGGATAATGCACTTTGCCCAAACACCGAAATGTTTCTGCTGCTCACGATGAGGTATGCGTATTTCAAAAACGTTTAGTACGCGTTTTAATAATTTTAAACACTTAAGCTCTGGCCACATATTCGGGACGAGCACGAGTTCCATACGGGGTCCGTATCGTACTCGTGTCGTGGGCCTCGAAACCATACTGTTACGAGACACGTACGTATGGACGTACGTACAACACCTGTGCTAAATTCCTTAGTTTGCTCGTGTTTTCATATATATTGTTTGTCTACATTTCTCCTCTCAATGGATCTTTTGTAAAAAGTCTAAACTCCTCTGTGTATACGCATAAAGAATTCTCTTAGAACGCTTTTTGACTTATTTTTATATTGACA
Source organism: Osmoderma eremita (assembly GCA_031763485.1). Classification (NCBI taxonomy): domain Eukaryota; kingdom Metazoa; phylum Arthropoda; class Insecta; order Coleoptera; family Scarabaeidae; genus Osmoderma; species Osmoderma eremita. Next base: position 187,652 of record JARFOC010001072.1, on the reverse strand, counting down.
CTTGTGGATGATTCATCAATGATAGACGATGCTGCTCGGCTTACTTGTTTCAAAATAAACCTACGACGCCGATTCTGCTCCTTAACAGAATATTTCATCATTCCAAAATACGTTACTCACTTCGAGATTTTGTCCAGCTAGCTTTGCAGAGGTGGGTAACTTCATCTAATCATACGGTATAAGGTTGGCGCCATCGCGCTTTTCATCGATACTGGACTAGGCCCATAAGCACGAAAAAGGCCGGATGCTGTGAGAGTAAGTACGTTTGGCGAAATAATAGCAAAGGGCACGATTAAATAAACAGCGTACATATTTACGGGTAGTGCGTCAGCGTCCGTAGGTATAAGTTCGGTACATATGAGACAATATAAGCAATTCAAAATAAGATGAATAACATGTACGTTTGCATGAGTAAATACACCAGCAAGTTGTGATTTACTCTGTCACACGTTAGGTGACACAGGTGATATATGGCATAATACAACATTAAAAATGCGTAAATTACATAAGAAATATCCGTCAAATAATATGTAATAAATTTCAAGGGGTCACGTTATATGTTGGGTTCGGTAAAAGATTAACAGACGTAATATAATAAGCAGTAATTTTGACTAATTTAGGAAATGTCTAATTACATTGACACATGATTTACATTACGATTTACATCACGAAAGGAAACAAATAAATACTTGGTGAATACTATTTGTGTTGATTATACAGATGAACGGGCGGCAAAGTGCAGATGCGCGCTCAGTTCAATGACATATATATCGGTTTCCAGGAACAGCTGTGTATATATCCAGAAGATCGGTTATTCGAATTTCATTACAATTTTTGTACAGATTGTAATATTCGTTATAACGTTACATATAATATAACGTTATTCCGTTATAGGGTGGTTTAAACGTTACATATAATAAACATTTCGATAGAAACACTTGAAAGGTAGTTGTCAAATAAAAAGGTGTTAACGTATTCAAAATATTAAACCTGAAGGATAATTAAAATGCCTCCCATAGCTTGAATTTGTCAAGGTTACGCTAAGATTAACAAAGAAATATCTGGTTTACTAAAATATGGTTTAAAATTATAACAGAACTAATTGAATACGTTAATTTCGGTTATACGGTTAACACCGTATATGACTTACTTATGCAAATTTTAAGAATAGCGAAGTTGAGAAATGCGATCTCGCGACGTTACGTTGCCAAATTGCGTTTGTTGAAAAAACAGGGAAAACACTTCCTTCTGGTCCAATGTGGCTCCAGGCTCGATTTTCGTCACGCTTCGGTGTACGGCTGCTCGGAATGGTGCGATAGGAAAAGAGGGGAAACGTCCTTGCGTTCTAGAACCTTTCACAGCAACACACAAAATCCCGGAGATATTTCCAGGGCTTAATAATTCGATCTTCGACGGACTCGAACTTATTCGGTATATGCCCTGGCAAATAATGCTAATACTTACACACACACATTCATTGGCCTCAACCACTACACACTAGCGGGCACGTGTCTTAAAACATCCTTCCTTGACGGCAGTCGATCAGACTTTCCTTAATTGCGGGAAAAGACAACAGTTCCTACGCAGGGGGGTACAATAAATTCTCGATCTTACGCGTCGTACATTGTCATTCGCTTGAATGCGACCGCGTGACTCCGATGGTCCAATCGGGTATCATGACGTCGAAATTTAATCATAGAGATTCGAAGTAAAGGGGACAGGTCAAGCGCGTGAAAATGCAATTAGCCCCGAGTCCCGAATATGTGTGGCCAGATCCTTATACGGCAAATCGAGTATTAATTGCAGTACCAAACCTTCCCTTAAAATTGAAATAGACACAATTTCAATTAAGATACTCTCACCTAATGAAACTCGTCTGTTTTTTAGCTTGGTAATTGCACAGGTAATTAATAGGCTTAATTGATATCTTAATGAAGAATTTTTAAAAAATACGATATAAACAGTTGCTTAGCGCTACTGCTGCGGATGGCAACTTCGTTGCCGAAATACTTATACAGTTTATATACATATATTTATTTAAGCGGTGTGGAGTAGTTTTAAGGTTTGTGACATACAGCAGTTCTAAGACGAGTCTTCATATATAAAAAGAAATGTAGATTGAAATTTCGGTATGGAAGAAAATGTCGCTGAAAAGAAGTTAGATATTTTTGAACTGGAAGCTGCTTTAGTAAGATTTTATTTTAAATGTAAGTATATATGATGCAAATAATTGCTATTGTATTTTTTTTAACAATAAAATTACATAAATAATCACGAAACAATTATTTATCTCAAAGCGAGCTTTAGAAAATTAGCGGGCTGGATCGGTCGGGAGCGAGGGGACAGCCGCTTCTTCGTCGCAAGCGACGCACTTCGGGGAAGCGGTACAACGCGGCGTGACCGAATTTTTGACATCGGAAACATGTCGGGGCGGGAGCGCGCACATCCCGCCGTGCATCAGATCCTGCAGATCCGCTGAAGGTGGAGAAGCTTTTTATTATCTTTAGAGAACTTCACTAATATCAGGGGCATTAGACGTACCAGGGTAAGTCTTAAACGGGTCACGCGAAAAACCCTGACAATTGGGATCGACCGTGATATCTTAAATTCGATGGGAACCCCTCGCATAACCTTTAGTTGTTTGTCTTCGAGAAAAGCTGGTACGTGTGATATGATAGAGAGAGGTTGTTGAGCAAGCCTTATTGGTGCTCTGAAATCGTCAGTAGAATGGGAAGAAGCGTATCCCATCTTTTGTACTGTGGACCCTCAGGAAGTTAATCCTCTAGGCCGCGAAGAGCTGTTGCGGGCTCGTAACTCCTCGTTGGATAGCCCAGCTATCGACCGGATGAGAGATTTTGATGGCAATATCTGTAGTAACCCGCATATACTTATAAAGTGCATACGTTATTACAAACAAATGCAGTATTATTAGCCCCATCTGCAGGAATTAACGTTAACTAGCTACTATATGTGCAATAGAGTAGCTAGTTAACGTTAATTCCTACAGATGTAGTTGATAATCTTCCATTTGCATTTAAAAACAATACGCCTTTAAACATATATACGGGTTAGTATAGACATTGTCATCACCGTGGTTCGGTAGCGCTCTCTAGTAAAAAAGAAATATACAAAAAAAATTTTACTAAGAATTAAAAATTAATCTAGAGTGTCTTTGTTTTTACTGTTTTTCCCAAAAAAAATCCAATGCATTGTGAAGTAAACGCAATTAACTTAGATGATAGGGTGAAGAACATAAGGTTCTTACCCTAGTTGCGATGTGAGCTCATGGATTCATGATTGCCATCACTCCCACAAAGGTGCACTGAGCTCTGCACATGCTGGAGATGATGGCAAAAATGGCCTTCTATTAAGATTACTTGGCGTGGTATGCTATGCTAGGCTTACTTGTTAAAAAGAAAATAAACGAACTCGGTGATGAGGCCGAGAAAACAGATAAACATACGGCGCCGATTCTGCTCCTTAACAGAATATTTCGTCGTTCAAAATACGCTACTTACTTTAAAGATTTTGTCCAGAAATGCTGGGTTGCGGCTAGCTTTGCAGAGGTGGGGTGGGTAACTTCATCTATTCAAACGATCTAATGGTAGTCGCCACCCAGCTTTATATCAGTTCTGGACTTGGCTCATAAGCACGGAAAAGGCCGGATGTTGGGGAAGTAAGTACATTTGACGAAATACAAGTCAATGCCACGATCAAATAAACACAGTATATACCTATATTACGGGAAATTCGTCAAAGTCAGTAAATACAGGTTCGGTAGATATAAGATTACATCGATAAATCAGAACAAAATGTATGACATTTAAGTTTGCATAAATAAACGCATCAACAAATAGATGAACGATACACATATACTTAGAAAAACAGTAATTTGAAAAAAGGAAATGCAATACAATTATTGGGTAAAGAAAGACAGACACAACAAGAAAATAGCTACATAATCTTGACACTCAGAGCAGATAGTTACAAAAACGGTCGGTTGGCGTTTATACGCAACGTATACATGCGCAGTATCAGTGTGTGTAGAACGGATATCTGATCTTCTTTACATGGATTTTACATTGGTTTCCTTTGCACTATTGACGTAGCTAATGTGTGACAAGATATGTTGTAGACGAGAATATATACACAACAAAAAAACTAATAAATGAATTTACGGGTTACGTCAATAATGGATTTACTTATGCGTATGTGAATCTACAGTTTTTACAAAATAGTATTTACCTTAAATGTAATACTGACTGAATTTTAACAGATAAATTTACAAAATGATATTGACGTTGCTAAATGAAATACTAAATGTCTTTTGATGGTTAAATTTCAACATTACACGGTGCAGACCTTGAATTTCTCGTCCGTTGATAAAGGTGATGCACGCGAATCGTTCGGACGACGCGGCGTGGAAAATGGCGACACAATGAGTTTAGGGTGGTTTCCAGATACATGCGGAGTAAATGGATTGAATTTATCTGAGAAGCGGAAAGTTTATCTCAGCGGCGCCTTTGTCGTTCGCATGGTTCACGGTGTCTATATCGGCACCGCCTCGGGTAATTCTCTATAGCCCCACAGAAACGGTATACTGGATCCCATGAAATAATTCCGGTCGGTCGTAACTACACCTCGCAGGCTTGCAGTTACGCGGTACTTGCACACGGCAAAACAAAGAATACGAATTTCTAACACTTCATTGACCTTTTGCTAAGACTAGGAATTCGCACAACCTCTGCTGCTTGCCAAGATCTGTTACTCAATTGGGGGCGAAGCATCGGTACTTGCGCAAGGGGATGCGTCCCTTAGCCAATCAATTCTCGATCTTATGCGTCGCGCATTATAATTCGCTGGAATGCGATCATAGAGATTCGCAGAAGAGAGACAAGTGGCGCGTGGAAATGCAAATAGCCTCAAGTGCGTATGAAGTAGGAGGGCCGTGTTTTCGCACTAATACGCGTAGGTAAAAATTGCGGTAAATATTACAATAAGTAGTTCGGCCGCGTATAAAACGTTACAGCTATCACTGTAAGGGTATGGTTGATTCATTAATTGATTGTATGGGACAACATAGTTCATTCTTCAGAAGTTATTCTTATCAAACAACAATAGCACCCATTTAGATGCGCTTACCTAAGAGATTTTTTTTTAACGCGAACCGTCTGACATAAGTCACCGAAAACACTCAGCCTCTTGACTTTCTATATTTGTCTCCCATTTATGTACCCATTTCCTGTACCACCGATTCCCAAATCCTTGTGCCTTGTACCAATCTGTACAGGTCCTTGGCCGGTTGGTCTATATGGTCCTCTGGGTTCATTTTTGGTTGCGCAAAGAGTGCCTGTCTTCTAGCATCCAAGGCCTTGCATTCACATAGGATGCATATACAGTCTCTATGGCCCCTTCACATAGTCTAGAGATCGGGTCCTCAATTTCAACCCCAATTTTCTGTAGGTGCCCCTTCAGTGCGCAGTGCCTATCAGGAGACCAATTGCTGTACCAAGACGATTCCTACTAAGATTTACTAGTTCGACAATCATCTTTACTAATGGCTCTTTAATAAAGGTTTTGCCATGACTTTGCCTGGTTGTATTTCTCCAGTATTCTTTGTGTTGTTCTTGGGCGTATTTTCGTATCTGCCCCCGTACTAAGTTTTTAGACACTCCCAGGGCAGGTACGTATGAAGACGATGATCATTTCTTTGCTAGCTCATTGGCTTTCTCATTGCCTACGATGAGTGTCCAGACACCCACAACAAAGTAACTTTATTGCGTTCCGCGAGCACATTCAGTTCCCGTATGCATTCACAAGCCAGTCTTGATGTCACTTTGGGGGTCCATAGTGCCCTGAATGTCGCCTGATTATCTGTTGCAATACAGGTCCGCTTATTACGATAAGCCCTCTTATTGTTTTCAATTGCGCAATGCAATATAGCGTATACCTCTGCTGGTGCCACATTGGTGTATTTTCCTAGTGGGATGGTGATTCTTGTATCCCCCACCTCGATATATATTCCAACTCCAGACCCATGCTCGATCTTTGACCCGTCTGTAAACTAGCCCAGATTTCCGAGCATGTCACTGTATGCTGCCTTTTCACAGCCTTTCCGATCCGTGATTTCCACCTCGAAATTCCTGTTAAATGGGAATCATGTGGTCTGTTTTCATTTCCAATAGGTTACCTCCCACATGGTTGCAAAATTTGTTGTGCCCCAATTCTGCCTGTCTGCTGCTCGGGGATTTTAGCAATCGGGAATATCTCATTCTTGCTTCCCCCATTATCACCACGTGAAGTGGTGGGCGGTTTCCGCATTGCTCCTGTTATACCCAAACACGCAAGCTTATGTATCTTGCTGAGCTCGGTTACAGAAGTTTGTTGCTGCACCCTTGTCCACCATACCAAGGATGCAAAGTAATCATTGGTCTAACCACCGTGATGTACGTCCAGTACATCATTCTTGATTTTAATCCCAATGTTTAGCATGGGCTCTCCTAGCCAACATAAGTGTTGTAGCCTAAGCCTTGGTTTTGACTCTCTGAAGCTGCCTGTTCAAAGTAAACCTTGGGTCCAGAATGACCCCAAGCTATTTTACTTCCGCAGCCAACTTTATTTCTTCACCCAGGAGTCTTAACGGTCCTAGGCCATCCACTTTCCTCCTTCTGGTAAATGCTATTGTGGTCGTCTTAGAAGGACTTATCTTAAATCCCTCTTCCTCGATCCATTTTTGTACAACATGTTGTGCGTTCTGCATCCTGTCTCGTACTACGTTGTTAAATTCATCCTGGGTTCATCCGCATATCCTAGGGTTTTGTACCCTTCTTGACCCAGTTTACTTATCAGCCCGTCCATGACTAGGTTCCATAGCACTGGGGATAAAACCCCTCCATGCGGACATCCCCTGTCAACCCGAGCCACCAAAGTTTCCTCCATGATGGTCGTGTAAACTGATGCAGCATGCAGTCTATCCACCTGCAGCTTCCTTCATTGATCCCTTTCTTCCTTGATGCTAGAGAGATAAGTAGGTGTTATCACCATTCTCTATATGTGAGAATGTGCATAACAGCACCTTCCTGTTTTCCAGGGCATACTCACCTCTTTCCACTAAATGGTGAAGAGGTGTCTATTGATTTTCCTACTTGATATACACATTGGCCTTGATATATTGGTCGATGTGGTAATAAATCATCCCTTATGGGTCTCTCTAGCAGTTTTAAGCACAAATGACATCACACTTATTTTTCTCAGAGACTTTGCCCCATCCTGTCCTATTTGCTAAGTTTGGGTATGAAAGTGACTCTGCTTAACCTCCAGGCGTTTGGTATGTACCCCAGTGTCAGATTTCCTCTAAGTATGCAACAAAAGGTCCAGGCCCCTTTGTAGCATTATTGGATAAATGCCATCCGGTCCTGGCGATTTATAGGGTTTGAATGTGTTGATAGTCCATCACTTTATCCACATTCACCACTTTCTTTGCCCCCTGCCACTGCTCCCTGAATGCCTGTTTCGCAGGTTGTCATTCTGCATTTTTGCAGTGATAAATTTGTGATTTGGGAACCTGAAGAGTTCTCTTATTGCCTCACCTCCCGTTGTGGTATAATCTCCTCTTTCTGTTTTCATGGTATATATTGAGTTCTGAGGTTCGTTAGATATTATCCTGTTGAGTCTGGCACATTCTGAGGCCTTCTCTATATCCCCGCAGTGCATCCTCCAGGATTCTCTTTTTGAATTTCTCAGAGCTTTGTTGTAGTCAGTGAGGGCCCTTTTGTATTCATCTCACACTGATGTTTTCTTAGCTCTACGCTTAGCTAACGGCTTTCTCACTTCTCTTCTCATGTTTGCTAGGTTCCTGCTGCTGTTCCACCAGGGCACCTTCCTGGTGGTTTCCTTGCATACCACAGGGCACTAGTCATTAAGCGCTGATGTGATAGCGCCTTGAAACAGTCCTGTTGAAAAGTCCAGGAGAACCAAGTTCTGCCGTAGATGCTCTCCAGTCAGTTTTCGGACATTCGGATAAGTTTCAATTGTGGGTTGGTATCACAGCTGTTGAGTTGCGATCCGTTACCTCTGCTACCCACCACCAGCTCTTTCACTTCCCGGGTTGGAGGTAGGCCGGGGTGATCATACGGTAGATATACCGATCCGACAATCAAGTCAAGTCCGGATGGCTTCTGTCAATCGCCGCCAACCGTAGTCTTGACATCGCCTCGCTGAAGTTCCTTTTCGGTTTCTTCGAGGCTTGCGGCGGTGTTTCGGAGTCCTCGCTGGGTCTCTTTTTGCCCTCGGCCTTCCTGTTAGTTCCAATTAGTGTTCTGACTTACGTCTCCCGCTTTGGGTTTTTCCTTTTCCTCATCCTTGGTGGTCTGACTTATGCCTCCCATCTTAGATTTTTTTGGGTTTTCTCGGCGTGGAGGTTTTTGTTCCGTCCACGTTCCTGCTATTTTCTGATGCTTTCTCGGCGTGGAAGTTTTCGCTCCGTCCACGTTCCTGCTATTTTCTAATGTTTTCTCCGTATCCTGAGCCGTGCAGCAGACAGCGTTGCCTTCTGACGTTACTGCAGTCCGAGCTATTGCACACCTGCAGTAATGTTGTCTGTGCTGCGGCTGTCTTGTCTGGTCATAACCTCCAAGACAGTGATATCTGTTTCCGGATTCCCAGCAGAAGAGGTATCTGACTCCCTCTCCTGTTTGATATTGATTTTTTTTAAACTTTGGTCTCAATATGGTTCTCGCGGGTTGGAGGGAAAGGATGCTCTACACCTACGGAGCCATGTGCACAGGTGCACGGCTGGATACTCCTAGAGATCGCTCGGAGTCTCCATTAACAACACCTTTTACGTCCGGTGCTATCCACCCTTCGGCATTGGTTGCGTAACACCGCTGGATTGGGGTACCTGGAACTCTAGACAGCGACCCTATAACAGGTTATTCCCATCTGGTCACATGAGACCGGGTTTTCCAACGAGGTTAATACTCCTCCCCCTCCTCCTTTTTCAACTTGGCTTGGTAAAGGCGTATGGCGGAGTTAAGAGAATGTTTATTACACATTTCACATACACAATTAACAGTATTTTCAATTATAACCGAAACCGTAAAACCAAACCTTTTAAATAATCTGACATTTATTAGATCTGTGAGAATGCGAGTATGCAATAGCGTACTAAACCGGACGATATGTTAACTGTACGATTCTCGAGAACCGTCCGACATGCACAACGATATCGGTGACGTCCGCCATTTTTTTCATCGTATCGGAGGCTTTGTAGTACAAGTAAAGCATATATTTTTGAGTCATGTCGATACCGATAATATCGCTGTGGGAAAGCTATCGATGTGTGAGAGGTATCAGAATATAGCTTTATAGCCGTGTTCCGCAAAAGGAGATCCTCGGAGCAGATTTTGGAAGCATCAATACCATGTATATTTTATCTGCAAACTCGAATTGCAGCCTAACTGTCATTCTGAACATTTTTATGCCTAACTTCCATTGTTCAAATTTAAGAATATCTCATGCACTTAACAGGGGCAAGTTTTGGCTAAATGGTCAATGCACATGCCATATTTTGATTAACTAATTGAGGCATGATTTCATTTGATTGGGGTAAGAGCCAAATAAAACCTTGCAGATACAAAAAACCATTGGAACTGCTTATTGAGAAAAATAATAACGATGACGTGGTTTACGATATAATTTATTTCCAGCAATACAATAATACATGATATAAAATCAATTTGTTTTTCTGTCATGTTAACATTAATATAATCAAAAATAAAGCAATAAGAAACGTGGAATAACTTCACCACAACATCGCATAAAAATATAAACCTAATTTGTAGACATATCACGTGATTATTTATAACTTTCATCTTATTATTTTATCAGTGTAACGGGTAAAGATAATATTTATACAATCATAAGGCATTTGCTAGTTATGCATGCGTAAAATATGTAAATTCCAGTAAATAGCAAGTAAATAGAAGGCACGTAAAGGACGGTTTAATTATAATCTTAATACTGGTCTTATTTGCAAATTTACATTTTTATGGTACACGATACGTTAACATGGAGACTTAAGTTGAAATCTTATTATTTAAGTAAAAAACCGAACGGAAAGGAATTCAATTAAATATAAATATATACACAATACGTTCTTAAAGTAAAAAAATATAAAACATGTGTTGAAGTATCTACACTATCTGGTGCTATTAACAATAAGCAACAACTAACTTTAATTCAATAACATAAGCTGCTTGTTTTATCACTTTCAGGTAGCACCTGTTATGAAATGTATAAATTGTAGAATAAAAATTATGATAGCGCCAAGAAATTTCATTGTCCATGATCGCTGCTTGAATATACAAAACAAAATAGAACAAAAAGTAACAGTATGACAATTCATATGAAAATACACCGCGCATGATTTGTTATAATCTAAGGAATAAGGTATAATGGAGAAGTCATATCGTAAATAGAACATTCCCTATTGGAATACTAAAATTTCGTATAATGTAAAAAAGCCAGACTGAAGATATTCAGTAGCTGCTAATAATCACATAATGTATAATAGTACTCGTCAATTAATGTAAAACAATTCTTTTATTTTATTAATTGATCTTTTATTCGTCAAAGGTAAACAGACAATATGTATTGACCAGGCACTTAAATAGATCCATAGCTACAATATAAACAATCAACATTGCCAATGTAAAAATTTAAGTCTGTTTCCCATAAATTTTCATCATCTTAAGTATCTGCAAGCTATTGTTTGTGATGTTATAAATTATAAATCATATAAAAATCAATAAATAACCTTAATTGCTTCCGGTTCCAGTATAGCGAAAATATACTGTCAAAATTATTAAATCGTTAAAATTTTCGATGAAAAAAATCAATGAAAATTGAAATTAGATTAAATTTATTGCTTAAATTAGAAATTCAAAATTTGAATCGTTTTGAATTATACCATAATTTTAATTCGAAGTTGTTAATTTTTGCAGATTACAGGAATTGAATACGGTTTTATTTCCATTTTATGTACTAATAAAGGCACTAATAAAATAAATAAATAAAAAAATGTTTCTAATGTGCGTCTTTAATATTAATCTGAGGCACATATTCGGCTTTATGGAATTGTCATATAGCAGATTGTGAGTATTCACGTAGCGTCAATCGTTTTAAATATATAAATCAATGAAAATCAAATACCATAAAATCCTAATAGCCACCTATCGTACTGTAGAACTATTGAAAGATAAGAAAACTGTTATTGGATATTACGTGTTGAAGAAATTAAATGATTTGTCTTTTTATAATAAATATATTCCCTTTTACTAATAGTCTTTTTCAAATTAGATCTATTTTCGGTCAATTTCTTGATTAATATAGTTGTTGAATTATGCTTTTCCCCCTGAACATGCAAAGTTTATGATTATAAAATTTCCTAGTAAGTTACCCATAGAAAATCGATTAAAGTACAAACTATGTAGTTTTAAGATAGATGCTTATACTTTTGAATTAGAAATTTATAGAGTAAAGTGACCAAATATGGAATAACTGCATAATATGGAATACGTAAGCGTCCCAAATATGGTAAGTATTTCATATTAGAATCAATACAAATAAAAGCAAATATTTTTTTGCAGAGAGAAAATGTCGCACAGCGCGAATAAAAAAGAAAGCTATGGAAGGACAAAACGATGGCAGCGGCAGTTAAAGCAATGAATGTGAATCAAATTGAATAATTAAGAGCAGCTAAAGAATTCCAGGTACCTAGAACCACACTATTTCGGTTATGCCAAAAAGAGGGTACACCTGAACAAATTTCAAAGATCAAGTTGCGGAGAAATCCTGTGTTTTCACGCGAATTTGAAGATGAGCTCGAAAAACACTTGTTAGAAATTGACCAGAATGGACGTTAGAAGATTGCGCCAATCTTCTATATGCTATCAGTGAGCCGTTTCAAACGGCTTTGAGCACAGATTTTCTGAAGTTATCCAGCAGGCTGGACGAAAGTGGTTAAAGTCTTTTTTTGCATAGGCACCAACATAGGAAACCAACAGGAACGGCAATAGCAAGAGCTCTTGGATTTACCAAAGAGAATGTTGGCGAACTTTTTGGATCTGCAACGATGAAACTGGCTTAAGTGTCGTACAGTCCAGGTGCAATGAAGTTATTTCCTTAATAGGAATGTGACAGGTAGGAAGAATAACATCTGCTGAACGTGGCTCACTTGTTACGGCGGTTTTGTGCTCTTTTAGTATTCAAAAAAAAAGCGTTTTACTCGAAAAAGGTGCTCCACCGGGAACAGTTTTTTCTTGTCATATAACCAGCTGGATAGAAACCTCAATTTTCACGGAATATTAAAAATTAAGCCATCCAAAGAGAATCCTGTGCTTTTAATTTTGGATGGGCACAATAGCCATAAAACGAATATAGAGTTTTTAAAGCTGGCCAAGGCAAACTATTTTTAGTTTACAACCGCATACATCACATAAAATATAACCTTTGGACAAATCCGTAATGGGACCCCTCAAGACTTTTTACTCTGAGGTTATCCGCTCATTCATGCGGCAACATCAACGCGCAGTTGCTCATTTTCATGTAACTGAAGTTTTCGGTAAAGTACAGAATGGTGTATATACTAAAATAGATTTGAGGCGACCGGCCTGCATCCACTCAAGCGACACATATTCGATCAATCCGAATTTTTATCTGCCGAACTGCAACATGAGCAAGAGAAAACTTTGGAAAATAGCTCATCACCAATATAAATCGCCCGGATTATGTTTCGCCCAAAGCACTTGAAAAAAAAAGGCTGGAACCAGAGGTAGAAAACAGGGGAAGGCCGCCGTAACAACTTCAATAAACATAAGCACGGAGAAGAAATTGAAGGATACAAGGAATCTTGCAAAGGATAGCAAACAAAAAATAAAAACAATGTAATAAGGGACATAAATGAAGCAGGTGCAATCGAATTAGCTGTTATCAAAAGGTAATAACGAAAACGTTTGCCATCTAGCTCCTCAGATGAGTCAAATGAAGCGTTTGAATAGCAAAATTCTTCCGATGATGATCTACCTATAAATACCTACAAAATCTCCCGACGTCGACGCTGCTTGCATGTTTTGCTACAGCAAATTTTTCTGAAGACACTAGTGGAGAAATCTGGGTCCAGCGTATTTTGTGTAATTATTGGGCTCGCGAAGACTGCTCGGGCGCAATGAGGGAGCATTTTGTTTGTGGTTTCGGCCTCCCACAACTTTTCATTCTTTTTGTTTGTAAAAATGTTAATTTAAGTTGCTTTATTTCTTATCTTTTTAAAGATAATTTATTTTTTGTTTGATATGTTTATAATATGTTTCTGAAAATAAATAAATGTTTTTTCTACATATTTTGTTTATCTAAAGAGGTATTCCATATAAGGTCACCTTTGCGTCAATCAGAAAAATGCAACTTTTTATTTATCTGCTCCTAAATTATTTCTTGAAAAATTTAATTTACAACTCTAATAATCTTTTCAGAGTACCTTCAGCGAAGCGTTTTGCCAATGTAACAAAGCAATTTTGAAATTTAAAAAATAAATACAAAAAACAAAATGGTATTCCATATTTGGTCAGTTCATTCTAATATATTTCCTGTTTAAGACATTAGTAGCGTTCTTTCTTCGTCAATTTGGACTCACTTCAGTTATTTCTCTACTGAGGTGATATTTATCTCAGATTTTTCGAATCAAAATGAACGGGTTCTTAATACTTCGCAAAAATAATTTACTACGCCGCAGTGCAGCGTAGTAAATAATTTTTGTTTACTCTTACATGAAAGTAGTCACATATAACCTTAAACCACAATTATAATTAGCCGAGATACCTCTGGGACTGAGATCTTTACTCTCTACTGCATATGCTTGCAAGGTTGTGCGATAACGGAGTAGGTAAACATCTCAGATAAATACAATATCACGGCATCCCATACATAATGATCCGCTTGCAGTCTATCCGGCCCTTCGCGTCAACAATTTTCGTATAATTTTAAAATGACATAAAGGGGAGTACAGTGGCGCCTGTCTTCCATATAAAACCACTGAACGGAATTTAAAAACATGTATTAGTTGTCACGTACAAAAACTCGTAGAAAAGTGTCGCTCTCTATAAAGCAATAATACCTTGAACTAAAGGTACGCAAGGTTGGTTAGACGCAAAGTCCATATTATATTTAAGAGGACGTGCGTTAAAGTGGGTTAAAAAGAACGGGTTATTTAGCAAAATATCTCCAGTGACCTGACATTATCTGAGATTTCTTACAAAAAGAACGCTATTAACTTAAGAACAACCAAACAGAACCATTTAAAGATATAAGTTAATTGTATTATTAAAAATAAAACCAGACCACAGAAAAAAGTAATTTAAATGTTATGATAACCAAACCAAGTATAAAAGTACGCTATTTCTCTTGAATATAAAATTTTCTTTTGAAATTACATAATTGATAACAATTACTAAAAAGGTGTTAGTTTCAGTCCGAAATCTAGAATACATGGGTCACTTATTTCTGCAAAATTCATTTTTTAAAGTACAGGTGACTTAAAAGGAAACAACTTTTCTTAGTAAGATTCCGAGGAAAACTACAGGAGCGCCACGATTAAAATGTACATACCGTAGAATGGGGTGTACAGAAATTGGCTGGTGAATAGAAACAAAACTTCGATAAGAAAAATAAAATCGAGAACTCCCTAAATTCGACATCGGGCTGGAAAAGGAAAGCCATTTAGTATTAGCTTGGTCGGGTGATCAGTTGTTTGCGAGAGTTTTGTTAGGTTAAAATTCTGCGTCTCCAAAACTTTATATGTATATACAGTTAAGACAATCCAGCAAATTTTGAAATCAACACATGCAAGTTGTTCATTTATGCAACGTTTTGATACATCGAGCTCGATTTTTTGTTTATATTTACAGTTTACTCATAATTATAGATTTAGAAGAAAAGGTTGGGATTTCTTTTTAATTATAATTTTGGACACGTTTAAGGTAGTTTATTATATGATAATTCTAGTGATCAAAATGCCGAAGGAATATTAATCAAAAGCTGTGAAGCCGTACAAACATATGATCCTGAAAAATTAAAGCAGGCAATTGAAGAGGTTAAAGATAATAAGGTGTCGCTGAGGATAGCTGCTGAGATAGACGGAATTCATTATTTTGTAATATATCGTCATTAAAAAGGGGAGACAATATTAAAGCTCGACCAGGATAAACTAATTAATCTCCAGAAGATGCTGTAGACGTTATAACGCTGCGAATGATAATCAAGGAATATTTGGATAGATCTGGTAAGCGAGTTAAAAGATTTCAAAAGAATTTACCTGGAAAAGAGTTTATTTACTCGGTTCTGAAACGACACAAAAAAGATATAACCCACAGAATGTGCTGCTGTCTCACGCGAAACCATCAATTATTACTTTGATAGGCTTGAGGAAAAACTCCAGGGTGTACTACCACTAAAATATGGTCAATTTCTACGAATCTAATTTGTGTGACGAGCCTGGTAGAAAGACGGTAATCACTAAACGAGGATGCAAATATCCTGAGAGACTGATTAATTCCACAACGGCATCTACTTCTGTGATGTTTAGCTCGTCTCACACTAATACAAGGCCTAAACTTGTACAATTCATGGACTGCAGATGGCCCTAAATATGGCAGATATAAAAATCTGGATGGTTTGACAGTTTTTGTTTCAGTTGTTATAGCCTACATGCCCCAAAAAATCAGACAAACGCATATTAATCGGATAATCTTTCATCGCATTATCAGATTATGCACTGAAAACGACATCTGTTTGATTTTCCTCTCACCTAACTCTACCCGCCTCACCTTCCGTTTGTTAAAAATCTCATGGCGCAGTGTTCTCACCAAATGGAAGAAATGAAGTCAGCTTACCAAAAGGCAAATTCCAGCGACTTCCGTAAAGAGGTAGTGCAGAACATCGCTAATCGGTCCACATAATATTCTTTAAAAACTGCGGTATGTGCCATTAAATAGAAATCAGGTATTGAATATGCTTCCTACTCGCCAGACACTAATGGACAACTGAATGAATTCGCGCAGATAGATAGCACCATTGTCGATTTTTTTTTTAAAGTATGAGGCATGAACAAGAAGAACAAAAATTGGTGTTGTCCCCGAGAAAAGAATTGGCGCAGCTGAATTTAAACCATCTGAATGTTCTGATGAAATAAGATCGCACGACTTTGACGCAAGCTTTAATCGACTTTCAGATTTAAATGATTCTGATACAAACCCTTCAGATAACAGCGAAAATGCAAGAAACAGGATCAAAAGTATTACTTCACGAGAAAACGTTATTGGTTGTAGAAAAATTACAAAGCCGACGTGAAACTCTGCCTCAGCATCATATCCTTATCCAATCAAACAAGAAGATATCCGAAAGGAGGACTGGTTACTCGTCAATTTTTCCAGCCCAGCTGGAATTCCCAACAACCCAATACTGAAGAAGAAATTTGCGCAACAATCATAGAAGAAAATAACGAAAGGAGAACAGAAAAATTGATTCAATATTTTAATGAGGGTGATAATGATGAAAAAGAAATCAAATGCCCAACTAACAAGGAAATTCGTAATGCATTAGACGTTTTACGTAAATGCCTAATTTATAAAGGCAACGAAGAGGATTTTCAAACATTTACAAGCTATGAAAATTTTATCAACAGATTTCTTACTTGTAACAAGCAATCAACTTTAGACTACATATTTTCTTCTATGAACATAAAGTAATGTAATGCGCAAACAATGTGTAATATACATAGTTATGCAATAAAATCACTGTAAATTAAGATTTTGACTTTTTTCTAAAATTCCCTTACTGTTATCAATCGGTTAATGTTATCCAACTAACCAAGTTAATCAAGTAGAAAACTGGTCAAAATGCAGGAAGCATTGGACCCACTCTTCACAGTTGTGAAATCCAGAGGAAATAAAGAAAAAATGTACAGAAAGCTCAAGAGAGAATACGCAGATGAAATTTCTCAAGAAAAGAAGAAACATATACTCCGAAAATTAACAACATCTGATAACAAAATGAAAGACATATGGGCAGTAATACATTGAGAGACAGATGCAAGAAAAAATACAACTCTCCCAGTAAAATAAATGCGGAAGATTTGAATGAGTACTTTATCTCTATTGGCAATAAATTAGCACTTGCTATATCCAGTCCACCACAAGATGCAATGAAGCTATTACAAAGAGGAACACAAGCGCAACAATGGAACCAGTGACGGATTCAGATATTTGTGTAATAATAAAACTAATAAAGAAAGAGAAAACAGAAGATATCTACGGTATATCAGCAAATGTGCTGGATATTGTCATGGCAGAAATTGCACAGCCGATGATCCTAGAAACTATAGGCCAATATCCATAATAACCACTTTCTCCAAAATTTTGGAGATGGTGTTGAAAACTAGACTGGTTGAGTTTCTGGAACGATATCATGTGTTTCCTAAACATCAACATGGTTATAGAAAGGAGAGGTTTACTACTTCAACTATGTTCGATCTGCTGGAGGAAGTAACGCGGGCGTTCAATGAGGGTGAAAATTGTGTGCTAACCTGCTGCGATCTGACGAAAGTCTTTGACTGTGTGGACCATGAACTATTGCTACAAAAGATGTATTTCTATGGGATAAGGGGAAATACACACAAGCTGTTGAAATCATATTTAACAGGGATAGAACAGATTACTGTATACCATAGCAACAAATCTGAAAGAGCACAGGTAAGTAAAGAGGATTCATACCAGGGCCCCTCCTCTTCCTGCTATATATAAATGGCAACCCTGAAAATATTAACACCAACAAATTGTTATATGTAATGACGATATCAATACCAATGGGGGTGAAAGACAATAAAAACATTTATTAAATTTATCAAATGTATCTGGTCTAAAGTGATCACATTAAGCGGATTTCATACTCTTTATTTTCAATATTTTAGAGTTCAATACCATAGAGTCCAATAGTGGTGTAATTATCGTGATGTTATTGTATCACGGCCATCGCACTCTAAAATATTGAAAATAAAGAGTATTAAAAAGTATATTATTAAATACAAGTTAAAGAGAGAAGTTAAAAACATCAAGAATAATGGAAAAATACCTATATTAAGATGTAACCAAAACCTAAAAAGTATGTATGTTTTCTCTAATTGCGACTCGCCTGTAGCTTTCTCCCGATCTTCTTACTTAGAAAAGTTGTTTCGCTTTAAGTCATCTACACATTAAAAAATGAATCTTGAAAAAATAAGTGAGCCATGTATTCTAGACTTCAAACTAAAATAAACGGTTTTTATCAAATGTTATCGATTAAGTAATTTCAAAAAAAAATCTAAAATTCAAGAGAAATAGCGTACTTTTATAATTGGTTTTGAGCACGGTTTTCTAAATATATTTATTAATCTTATAAATAAAATTTTGAAAAAAATAAGCGACCCCCGTATTCTACTAGACTTTTTCCTTTATTTTATATTTAACCAGTAAATGACCAAATTTATGCTTAAGCTTTCCTCTTGCGTAAATTTATTCTATTCGTACTTTTCTTTGTGGAGAGAATTTATAACATGAAGATATATCATGGCGGATGATGACAAAAATCAACTTTTTGATTTCGTAAAGGAAGCGTTTTTGTTGTTTTTTTTTTTGGTTTGAAATTTAACCGAACTCGTAGAAATAATAACAGTGGTAGTGCCCGTCTTTAAAATTAAAAAAAAATTTATTTGGACATTTTCTTCATTGGCTTCTTTAAAAATTCGATGTTTTTCGTATTTTGCAATTATTTACCCTGACGGTTTATTTACTCTAGTATTTTGATGTCAAACACACAACACGTAAAACACAAATTAACTAAGTAAAAATAAATAAATAAAAGCCTGATTTAACGAAACTGCGGAAAACAAGTCTTGTGTGTCACATTAATTATTTAAATTTTCCAAGTTTTGTCGTACGTTAACAATTACCCTGAACACGGTTTATACCAAGTTTTCCAGAACATGTAAAATCACTGTCAGTTGAAATAAGATCGAGATTAACACACCATAAAATTTGGATTATGGTATTTAAAATTTCGTTGCTTATATTTTCAAGATTATAGCAGATCTTTCATAATAATTCGGAAAGAATATAAATAAAAAGTATTATAATAGCAATTATAGAGGTACAAAGGAAAAAAAATAAATTTGGTTATTATTGTTTACGCTTATACTGTCAGCTTCTTCGTCAACACAATGTAAAAGCTGATAGTATAAGGGATGAACCCTCGAGTGAAATTATTGATATATGGCGAATCCGGGAAGATTGTGATATTACTAATGTTGGCCGTGCGAACCTATCAATTGGATATTTTTTTTCATAAATTTGAAGAATACAGTATTTAATTTTTAGATTTGGTAAATTCGTTAAACAAATAATATAATATACAAAATAACAGTAATATACAATAACTAAATACTACATATTTTAAGTTACCTGTTTGCATCCACAAATTTTAATACGCAGCATGTTTTGCCCCTCTCATCAATGGTACCAATAAAGCTGGCGGCCCCGCAGATCTCAAAAAAGGATGTTGCAGTAATTCTGCTGCAGTAGCTCTTTGGGCAGGATCTCTTACCAACATCCGATCTAAAAATCCTTGCAACCTAGGTGATACTTTATGAGCATTTTTCAGTTTTGGCGGAGGCATTTCTCTAATTCTTCTCATAGCTTGTAAAGGAGGTTCGTTGAAAAATGGAGGTTCTCCATCAACCATTTCGATGACCATTATACCTAGAGACCATATGTCAACCTCGGGACCATAAGGCAGCCTGCTAATTACTTCTGGGCTCATCCAGTAAGGTGTTCCTACAAGTGATTTCCTCTTAGGTAACTCTTGAGATACCTGAGCACAAAAACCAAAGTCGGATAATTTAACTCTGCCATCTGGTGCCAGTAGTATAGAGTCTGATTTAATGTCACGATGAATTACGCCTTGGGAATGCAGATAAGCTAATGCTTTTAAGCACTGTTTGCAAACAGTTGCAATTTGTTCTTCGTCCATACGGGAATGCGTCACTATGTCCGTAAGAGCGCCACCTTCTAGAAATTCCATTACTACCCACAATTCGTCGTTGACTAAGTAGCTGTCAAACATTTCCACAATGTTTGGGTGATGGTAATCTCTCATAATAACAACTTCATTAAACAAAAGTTCTCGTCTTTGCTGTTTCCGAAGATCCATTTTTTTAACGGCAACCTGCCTGCCAGTGTTACGTTCTCTTGCAATACATACGGTACCGGTAGAGCCTTCGCCAATTTTCACAAATTGTTCGAGATTGTCACGAGGATCTCTAGGCGATACCACCATTTGTAAAGCTGCTCTAAACTGAAATTGCAAAAAAAAATGTAGTACTTTTTCCATTATAATAGAAGTGAATGTAGTTTAATTTTTAAAAGATTTTTAATTTCTAATTCATATAAGTACATACAATAATAAGTATTGCATTATAATTTAACACATGCGCAGTAAATAACCGCCGAGGGACGAAACAATCGCACCAAGTAATCTAAACCAGAGTGATTTTAAGGCTGGTATTTATAGTCCGTGCTCAAGGCTCATGCCCGGTTTCCGGTGTGCGCGGAAAACGGCTCTTAGTGTTGTTGGTATCCTAATGCAGTTACCTACTTTCAATGTATAATAAATTACAGGATGATGTCGGTTAATAAATATATAATTATAGCTAAGGACATTCACTATGAAATAATTCACATTGAAATTCCTAACTTCCTAACATTAACAATTGGATATTAAATAGATAGGATAATAAAATACAATTAATAATAAAAGAAAATTAACACCTTTATTCCTATATTCGGCTAGTACTTGCCATCCTACAATACGGACAAATATTTAGATTACCCTAAACTAAAGCAAACACAATGTAATTTAGCTTAGTGTTGGATAATTTTTGTTTTGTGTTTACATTTTTAAATAGAAAGCTTAATATCAAATGTAAATACGCGAATATCTACATAATAACTCTAACTTGCCTACTTTCAATTTCAATAAAATAGAGGATCAGTTAATAAATACAAAATTATTGCTAGGGACGTTCAATATGAAATATCCACATTCTTTATACATAAACTTTATAACCTGCTCCTCCCACCGCAAAGATTTAGGCGTTACCTGAAATGAATTTTAGAGATCGGCACTACTAGCGTCCCGTAGCGGAATTACATTGTCCCTACCAGATATGAAACAGCTTTAATCAAACAAACTAACTGGGCAGCTCCAATATCAAGAAATAACGACAACCAATATATCCACTATACAGATGTGCAATAAAAATAACAGCAATTATTAGAAATACTTGAAATACAGAAATATATGTATGTCACAGTATTCCTTGTTAGAAAGCAAAATGAATAATTTTAATAACTAAAAAAAAAATCTCTTTATTGGCCCTCTTCTATAATTTAGTTTTTAGGAATACTTAGAAAAACCAAAATGTATACGTGAACGCGAGAGATCAAGCGTGTCTGATACAGCTAATATAGATCATTGCTTTTAATTTAACGGTCACAAAGTATCTCTGTCAACATGCATCCTATCTACTGTTCATAATTGCATCAACTAAAAAACTAAAATAAGTTGTCGAATGATGAATATATTCCAAAATCTAACGCTTACCTTCATATTCTAATCCCCATGCTTTCAATGTTTTTTTTTTCACAAACGAATCCATTTTCTAATAAGAAGCACCATCAAATAGAGCACGCCATGTTGACACCACGCCACATACATCAAAGTGGTATGGGAACCGTATATGATTGGTCAAATAACTTGTTTACTCCGCGGATGAAATAACCCGATATAAAATTTTAAGTCCGTTAAGTCAACAGTAACTACCTATAATCAATTGAATACTGCAATGACAGACATGCATTGCGTTCAGTCTGTATGCACAAATTAATTTATAAAGTAAATGCTTTTAATTAATAGTAATATTTAAGGAATATTTTCTTAACTTAAGACTAAATGATTCTTTTCGAAGAAACATTTTTCCGTCTTGAATTTTTTTGGTGTTCTTATCCCAAGAAAAATATTTGTTTGATACAAATAAAATTTTAAGAAAATTCCTTTCTTGTATTAATTTTTTTTTAGTATTGACGTAAAAATATTTTCTTTAATAAAGACTGATTTTTGCAAGAAAATCTAATTTCTTCGTACAAGAAATCATTTCGCTCCCTGTACTTTGTGGCCAAGAATGTTTCCAGAAACGTTTAAGCCAATGTAAAATTATACAGGAATTTCTGCCGTCAGACATGACCTCTAGTCCACCAAGGAATATCTTTAGAGCCAGAAACAAAGAAGAAATTTTATCGGCAAGTCTTTTATACGAGAGAGAAAAAATATTTTTGCCGACACTGCACATACTACACTAGTCAAGGACACTTAACAATTCTCCTTTTCTTTAAACAACACATCGCTGTCTTATCTTCTACGCTTGTATTCATACTACTTAAACCAATCACTCTCTCCCCTAAACATACACTGATCGATATAAACAAATGAATATATTTGCCTGAAATCGTTAGGAAAGACGTCTTTTGTTCGTACTAACAAACGATGAAATGTTCATTCCTTACATTCCATTAAGTGATGTATCATTGGCAATAAACCCAAAAATAGATTTACCATTGACATCATTTACATAAGTGTATTTACTGAGTTTAAACGTGACAGGATAATCGGCCTACGAGAAGCCGGATTATCCATTCGTGGTGTTGCTTATCGTGTTGGACCTAGTGTCGCCACAATCCCTCTATGCCGAGAAAAATCAACAAAAAATATTGGGGAACAATGACGTTTACGACTCAGACGTCACAGACCCACCAGTGATCCTGAAGATCGTGCCCTTCGGTTTGTAGCTCTTAGGAACCGTTTCTCGTCAACAACGAACGGATGAAGACGTTCAATTGATCAACAAATCTCCACGCGATCTGTATATCGAAGGATTCGATCTTTTTGGCTTCGATAGTACCGGCCATTTCTTAGTTTACCTCTAACATCACGGCAAAAAGTTGGGCGGCTAGAGTGGTGTAATGAGAGGTCTCACTGGAATGAGGGTTTGGAATCAAGTCATCTCCAGTGACCAATCTCGATTTTGTTTATGGACTCACGATGGCCGTTAATGGTCAGGAGATGTCAAGTAATAAGAAGAAACTTGCATTTCTCTGTAGAGCGACATATGGCTCTTACTCAAGGTGTTATGGTGTCTGGGGCTATCCTGTAGTTCAAGGAACATTAAGTGTGATTCATTAAATCGATAATGGTCTTGAAGCAGTGTTAATACCATATTTTTAACAATCTAATCTAAATCTAATTTTACACCAAGGTAATGCGTGGCCAGGTGCCGTAGTGGTCTAGTGGATTGGTTGCTAGACTACTAAATCTAAGGGCCCGGGTTCGATTCCCGGCCGGCGCCAATAATATCGATGGCGTTTTTACGGCCTCGGCTCGACTCAGGCTGTAAAAATGAGTACCTGGAAGTCAAATTCTGGGGTAATAGTAGGCGGTCGGCTCGTAGCGCTTGCCACGTTACAGTCCTAGTGTACTGAAAAGGCTAATAACCATGGCAGACCACACCCTGCCTTCCCCTAAGAACCTGGGGGTTTGTTAAAGGGGACTATTATTATTATATAAGTTAAGAAAACAGGGTCAGACATTACTGTCGTCAATCTAAATTTATATGTATACAGCGAACAATAAACAAAAAAAACAATACATTCAATACAAGCAGAGTTAGATAATATATGCGTGAAGTCTGTAGTGTAGAACTCCTCCAACGTGTAGATTGATTTTGACAGCAGAAAGCTGGTCATTCTTCTTTTAAAACGAATCGTGTGGAGGCTCTTGACACGTTCAGGGAGACGATTATAGAGCTTAATAGCTTGGTACTCGTCTGGGAGCGGTTAATGCGATGATGGGGCACTATATACGCATTTTTGGTGCGGGTGTCGTATTGATGAATGCCCTTGTGGGAAGGGATGTTTTGGATCCATGAATATGTAGGAGACTGGTAAGTATGTAGCATAAGGGTAAGGTAAGTATTTTAAGTTTATCGAATAGTTCTCTCTGCAACTCGTCGTCAGACTTACGCCTAGTATTACTCTTATGGCTTCTTTTTGTTGCAGAAATATATTCCTCGATGCCACTGACCCTCTCCACAGGATAATATCGTAAGCCACCCTCGAGTGGAACACCCCAAAATACGCTTGCCGAGCAGCATCTTCCCCAGCCATCTTGAATCCTACCGATAGTATAGATGGATTTTGCTAGTTGTGCTTGCAAGGTATATGCTTTTTAAAAGACAGCGCGTTGTCGAAGGTAATGCCCAGAAACCTAACGCTTCCGTTGTTATTAGTAGAGGAGAATTGCAGCGACTGGGTGTTTTGTATATTAAGTTTTAATGTATTAGCACCATACCATTCCACAGCGGCTCCCATAACTCTCCAGTGTGCTTGGCATAGTTCTACGTAGCAAAAAGGATGTGTCTCTGCGCATATATTAAAGTCTTGGAATAGTCCACCCTTGATGGCAGATCATGGCAGATTAGGCGTGTACTCGACATAGTATATGTATAACTTGCTTGAGTAATATGGTATTAAGGCCATCGATATCCTGTGTGCGGTTGTTTTTTTTTAACTTGGTGGTAATACCTTGAACGGTAAGACAAACTCTTACCTTCTGTGGATGTAGATATTGGTGTAAACTTTTACAACATCAAATTCTCATATAAGCTCCATCATGCAAATTATCAAGAAAATATCGTAATAAACCATTTCGATTCCTATCAACGTTGACAGTTCAACCAAAGAAAATTGGACTGCTTACTCACCTTCGAGAAACTGTAAGACAAACTGTTAACTTCTGTGGATGTAGATGTTGGTGTAAACTTTCACAACACCAAATTCTCCTACAAGCTCCATCACGCAAATCATCAAAAAATGTCGTAACAAATTATTTCGACGCCTATCAGTGTTAACAGTTCAATGAAAGAACATTGGATCAATTACTCGCCTTCGAGAAACTGTAAGACACACTCCCACCTATTGTGGATGTAGATATTGGTGTAAAGTTTCACAACACCAAATTCTAATACATTCGCCATCATGAAAGCAATTCTTCTTGACTAATAACAACGGAAGCGTTAGGTTTCTGGGCATTACCTTCGACAACGCACTGTCTTTTAGAGGGTAAGCATATACCTTGCAAGCACAACTAGCATGTAGATATTGGTGTAAAGTTTCACAACACCAAATTCTCTTAATAGCTCCATTATGAAAATTATCAAGAAAGTGTCGTAATATCATTTCGATTCCTATCAACGTTTACAGTTCAATCAAAGAAAATTGGACTGCTTACTCACCTTCGAGAAACTGTGAGTCAAACTTCTTCCTTTTGTGGATGTAGATATTGGTGTAATTTTTCACAAGACCAAGTTCTCATAAGCTGCGTAATGCAAATTATCAAAAAATTGTCGCAACAACCCATTTCGATGTCTATTAGCGTTAACAGTCCAATCAAACAGAATTGGACCAATTGCTCACCTTCGAGAAACTGTAAGAAAAACAATGTAGATGTAAACTTTCAAAACATCGAATTATTATGCAAGCTCCATCACGCAAATTATAAAAAAATTGTAACAAATTATTTCGATACCTATCAGTGTTAACAGTTCGATCAAAGAAAATTGGACCAATTACTCACCTTCGAGAAACTGTAAGAAAAACTGTTACCCTTTGTGGATATAGATGTTGGTGTAAACTTTCACAACACTAAATTCTCATACAAGCTCCATGCATATGATCCAAAAATTAACGTAACAAGCCATTTTATTACCCATCAGTGCCAAGAGTTCGATCAAAGGAAATTCTACTAATTACACGCATTCGAGAAATTGTAAGACAAACTCCTACCTTCTGCGAATGCAAATATTGGTCTAAACATTCACAGCACTAAATTCTCAAGCTTCATCATGCAAATCATCAAAAAATTGTCGCAACAAACCATTTCGGTGTCTATCAGCGCTAACAGTTCAATCAAAGGAAATTGGGCCAATTACTCGCCTTCGAGAAACTGTAAGACGAACTGTTACCTTCTGTGGATGTAGACGTTGGTATAAACTTTCACAACACGAATTCTCATACATGCTCCATCATGAAAATCATCCAAAAGTTATTCTAACAAATCATTTCGATGCTGTTGTGTCCAAGTGGGTAAAGTTCGCTGATTGAAGAACAACTCGCAATCAAACGTTATTACTGATTTGGTAATTCTTTCAGGCTGATATTTACTCGCCAGATGAGCACCACCGCACGTATAACATTTAATTACATTTGTATTATCTTTATTTACATTTGATATATTCTTGCAATGTCCTTGTTTGGCGGTAGTCGCAGTCTGTTTCCTCGTAACGGCCTTCTTTCTTGATCTTTGGTTTACATAATTCACTGATGCCCTCGCAGCACTTGTATTTAGTTGCTGGGCATCCCGTTCTGATAATTCCATGCTCATCGCAGTCTTCACCGCCTTATCGAAATCCAAGTGGCTTATTTCCAATAACCGCGATTGAATTCGTTTGCTTTGCAATCCAAATACAAACTGATTCCGTAGGACAGTTTTTAAATAACCTCCGAATTTGCAGTTTTTGTAGTTCGGCTACATGTTCTTGTAAAGACTCTCCATCCGATTGTTTCCTTTGGTAGAAGCGAAAGGTTTCAGCAATTTCTAGCGGGGCAGGTGATAAAATTCTTCTAGCATTTCTTTTAAGGTTATGTACTTTTCTGTATATGGATTGTTCGGGTTTATTTTGTCGTATACAATGTCGAACGCGTTTGGTGCAATGTTGTGTAATAAATACGGTGTATAATCCGTCTCTGGTATTTTAAAAATCTTGAATGCCCCTTCGATGCACTGTATCCAACGTTTAAAATTCGTTGGCGGATCGAATGATTCGATATTGAACGATGTTTGTAAGAAATGCTCAGTCGCCATGCTGCTGTACTTGTTCGTTTGTATTCTTGACTTTTCCTAGCAATCCTCGTCGCCAATTTGTTGTGCCCAAGTGGGTAAGGTGCGTGAATTAACAACTCGCAATCTAACGTTATTACTGATTTGGTATTTCTGTCAAGCTGACACTTACTGGCCAGATGAGCACCACCGCACCTATAACATTTAATTGCATTTGTATTATCTTTCTTTACATTTGATATATTCTTGCAATGTCCTTGTTTTGCGGTAGTCGCAGCCCTTTTCCCTGTTACGGTCTTCTTTCTTGATCTTGGGTTGCATTCGCAGCACTTGTATGGAGTTGCTGGGCATACCGTTCTGATAATTCCATGCTCATCGCTAAAAGTTCGATCAAACGAGATTGGACCAATTACTCGTCTTCGAGAAATTGTAAGACACCTCCTACCTTCTGTGGACGTAAATGTTGGTCTACACTTTCACAACACCAAATTCTCATATAAGCTTCATCATGCCAATCATCAAAAAAGTGTCGTAACAAATTATTTCGATACCTATCAGTGTTAACAATTCAATCAAAGAACATTGGGCGAATTACTCGCCGCCGAGAAACTGTAAGACAAACTCCTACCTTCTGCGGATGCAAAAATTGGTCTAAAGTTTCATAACACGAAATTCTCATATAAGCTTCATCATGCAAATCCTCAAAGAATTATCGTAATAAACTATTTCGATATCTATCAGTGTTAACAGTTCACTCAAAGAAAATTTAACCTAATTACTCGCCTTAGAGAAACTGTAAAGCAAACTCCTACCATCTGTGGATGTAGATATTGGTATAAATTTTTGCAAGACCAAATTCTCATATAAGCCCCATCATGCAAATTATCAAAAAATTGTCGTAACAAACCATTTCGATACCTACGAGCGTTACCAGTTCAATCAAAGAAAATTGGACCAGTAACTCGCCTACAAGAAATTGTAAGACACCATCCTACCTTCTTTGAATGCAAATATTGGTGTAAACTGTCTCAAGCCCAAATTCTCATACAAGCTCCATCATGCAAATCATCAAGAAATATCGTAACAAACCATTTCGATACCTATCAGTGTTAACAGTTCAATCAAAGAACATTGGACCCAATTACACGCCTTTGAGAAACCGTAAGACAAACTCTTACCTTCTGTGGATTTAAATATTGGTGTAAGCCTTCATAACACCAAATTCGCATATAAACTTCTTCATGCAAATTATCACAAAATTGCCGTAATAAACTATTTCGATACCTGTCAGTGTTAACAGTTCAATCAAAGAAAATTGAACCAAATTACTCGCCTTCGAGAAACTGTTGAGCAAACTCCCACCTTCTGTGTATGTAGATATTGGTGTAAAAATTGTCATACAAGCTCCATCATGAAAATCATCAAGAAATATCGTAACAAACCATTTCGATACCTATCAGTTCAATCAAAGAACACTGGGCCAATTACACGCCTTCGAGAAATCGTAAGACAAACTCTTACCTTCTGTGGATTTAGATATTGGTGTAAGCCTTCATAACACAAAATTCTCATATAAACCTCTTCATGCAAATTATCACAAAATTGTCGTAATAATCTATTTCGATACCTGTCAGTGTTAACAGTTCAATCAAAGAAAATTGAACCAAATTACTCGCCTTCGAGAAACTGTTGAGCAAACTCCCACCTTCTGTGTATGTAGATATTGGTGTAAATTTTTGCAAGACCAAATTGTCATACAAGCTCCATCATGAAAATCATCAAGAAATATCGTAACAAACCATTTCGATACCTATCAGTTCAATCAAAGAACACTGGGCCAATTACACGCCTTCAAGAAATCGTAAGACAAACTCTTACCTTCTGTGGATTTAGATATTGGTCTAAGCTTTCATAACACAAAATTCTCATATAAACCTCTTCATGCAAATTATCACAAAATTGTCGTAATAATCTATTTCGATACTTGTCAGTGATAACAGTTCAATCAAAGAAAATTGGACCAATTACTCGCCTTCGGAAACCGTAAGACAAACTCTTACCTTCTGTGGATGTAGATACTGGTGTAAACTTTCGCAACACCAAATTCTCATATATGCTTCTTCATGCAAATTATCACAAAATTGTCGTAATATACTATTTCTATATCTATCAGCGTTAACAGTTCAATCAAAGAAAATTTGATCAATTACTCGCCTTCGTGAAACTGTAAGGCAAACTCATACAATCTGTGGATGTAGATATTGGTGTAAATTTTCATAAGACCAAATTCTCATACAAGCTCCATCATGCAAATCATCAAAAAATTATCTTTAGAAACTATTTGAAAAGCTATCAGTTCAATCAAAGAAAATAGGACAAATTACTCGCCTTCGAGAAACTGTAAGACAAACTGTTACCTTCTGTGGATGTAGATGTTGGTGTAAACTTTCACAACACCGAATTCTCATACAAGCTCCATCACGCAAATGATCAAAAAATTGTCGTATCATATTTCGATACCTATCCTTGTCAACAGTTCAATCAAAGAACATTGGACCTATTACTCGCCTTCGAGAAACAGTAAGACAAACTCCTATGTTTTGTGAATGTAGATATTGGTGTAAAGTTTCACAGCACCAAATTCTCTTAATGGTTCCATCATGCAAATTATCAAGAACATGTCGCAATATCATTTCGATTCCTATCAACGTTTACTGTTAAATCAAAGGAAATTGCCTCCGAGAAACTGTAAATCAAAGTTCTATCTTTTGTAGATGTAGATGTTGGTGTAATTTTTCACATAACCAAAATTCTCATATAAGAACCATAATGCAAATCATCAAAAAATTGACGCAACAAACCATTTCGATGCCTATCAGCGTTAACAGTTCAACCAAAGAGAATTGGACCAATTACTCGCTTTCGAGAAATTGTAAGTCAAACTCCTACCTTCTGCGGATACAAATATTGGCCTAAGGTTTAATAACACGAAATTCTCATATAAGCTTCATCATGCAAATCATCAAAGAATTATCGTAACAAACCATTTCGATAGCTATCAGTGTTAACAGTTCAATCAAACAACATTGGACCAATTACACGTATTCGAGAAACCGTAAGACAAACTCTTACCTTCTGTGGATTTAGATATAGGTATAAACCTTCATAACACCAAATTCTCATATAATGCAAATTATCACAAAATTGTCGTAATAATCTATTTCGATACAGTTAACAGTTCAACCAAGGAAAATTGAACCAAATTACTCGCCTTCGAGAAACTGTAGAGCAAACTCCTACCTTCTATGTATATAGATATAGGTGTAAATTTTTGCAAGACAAAATTCTCGTACAAGCTCCATTATGCAAATCATCAAGAAATTATCTTAAGAAACTATTTCAAAAGCTATCAGTTCAATCAAAGAAGATTGGACCAATTACTCGCCTTCGAGAAACTCTAAGACCAAGACTAAGATATTGGTGTAAACTTTCACAAGACTAAATGCTCATACAAGCGCCATTATGCAACTCATCAAAAGAATATTGCAACAAACCATTTCTGTACCCATCAGCATTGAAACTTCAATCAGAGAACGTTGGATCAATTACTAGCCTTCTAGAAACTGTAAGAAAAACTCATACCTTCTGTGGATGTATTTAGATATTGGTGTAAACTTTCACAACACCAAAATCTCATATAAGCTCCATCATGCAAATTATCATCAAATTGTCGTAATAAACTATATCGAAACCTATCAGCGTTTAACAGTCCAATCAAAGAAAATTGGATCAATTACTACTCGCCTTCGTGAAACTATAAGACAAACTCCTACCTTCTGTGGATGTAGATATTGGTGTAAATTTTCACCAGAGCAAATTCTGAAACAAGTTCCAACACGCAAATTATCAAAAATTGGAACAAACCATTTCAATACCCACCAGCGTTAACAGTTCCATCAATGAATGTCTGAAAGTTACGTGATTGAAACTTTGCCTATTTTCAAAATATAAGTGTGGTTAGCTTGAAATTTTCCGCGTCAGTAATCATTTTCATCGTACACCCCTCTCGTTGCCATTGTTAGTTTTCACACTCACATGTAACCAAGACATTTTTCTTTGAGAGTGAGTTTTCTTTTGTCGAATCATGATTTGGTTAAAGTAAAATTACCTAATAAAAGATTACATTTTTCTTCGCAAGTTGTTTGGCTTGCTGCAGCAGGGATGGCAACAATATTATGGCGCATAATATCGATACTATGATAGATGTGCATAGCTTCTTGCTAGCTGATGGTAAGGATTACTTGTCAAAACAGTAAGGGTTTTGCTATGCTAAACACAAATTGAAGACTGAAAATCAGTTCAATGAATTAAAAGGGTAATTTCAACTCTTGTTCGGGAAATTAATGCCAGTTCTAGTGGAAAATCATAAATGCTTTTTCAGAAAGTATTGTTAGTCATTGTTTAAAAAGAAGTTTCAAGACTTTGCGAATTGCTGCCATTAATATAAATGACGGTGCTGTGTTCAGTTATGGTATGTCTAAATGCCTCTTAAATGAAGAGGAATACTGAGAATAATTAATATTATTCAGAATTCTTAGATACAAATGTTTAAATTGCGAAAATTTAAGCCTTGCTGAAGTTACTTGTAAACGTGAAACTGAATAATGAAATAAGAAAGTTGAGGATCCTTCTTCTCGTACTATGAAATATAAAGTCACATATGATGAAAACTCTGTCAACGATAGTCCAATAGTTTTTATTATCCCGAGACCAAAGTGGCTGCTGATTAAATTTATCGTGCCAGATAAATAAGAAAATCAATTATAACTAATAAAATTACAAAGAATAAAATCATTTTACGTTTAGCAATATATTTTATTACAATTTTAACATCGATAATACGTGAATGATCTTAAATGGAAAGCAGCGTTATAATTTACAACTATTAAACTGAATGGGCGTGCGAAATACATTATCTATTTGCAGTATATTGCTGTATTTTGGTTCCAGTTCTGAGAGGCTTTGAAAATCATCTAATGTGATGGTCTTCAATTTCACTTTAAATGGAGATTGTCTGGAAAAATTCATATTTGCTGCCAAATCAGATACTAATTTTCCCTTTTATTACACACTTAAATTGAATATATTTAAATGGAAAATCCAAATCAAGTAAATACGCCTGAATTGATAAGTCTTTTTGCCCGGTATACGCGTAATCTAGTAATAATTTCATTCCGACAACGTGTGGTGTAAGATGATCTCGGAGCAAACTTGCTCCAGCGTTTCACCTTGAATTTCCACCAAAAAATATATGTATAGGGGATTCAGTTGTGAAAGATTAGGTTTTATATCGATTTACCGTTGAAGATCGCAAAGAAATATCGGCTGATCGATGCGGCATTTTCCTTCGGTGCAATACACTAGACGGGATATACTCATCAGAAGATGATACAATTTTAGAAAAGTGTTGCTCGATACTCCATAAGAGCTAAATATATATCCATTATTCAATAATTTGTTGGTCATTTGTACATGCCGTTCTACCAATCCATCTAGAGAATAATGTGGTGAACTGGTTTTGTGAGTAATTTCCCGGTCTCTTAAAAAATTTGAAACTTTGTATCGACAAATTGGGAACCATTGTCTGAATATAAAATATCTGGTTTTCCATACCTTGCCAGAACAGACTTAAAATCATGAATAACATTATCACTCTTAGTATCTTGTTTTGAGCACATCACCTCTGGATATTTTGAGTACATGTCTAGGAATTAATAAATATTCAGCTATAATATCGCAAGAGCATAGAAAATAATCGATTATACTTCCGAATTCCGTATTTTGCGAAACACCACGAGAGCGTTTTAAGAATACACGTGTTGCCTTCAGCTAGCTTCGGCTAGCTATATTCGTAGTGCACGGCAGGGTTTTTTTTCTCATTTTCAACGATGTTAAGATGATGTTCGTTGCTTAGATTTAAGTATGGCTTGGGATACTCACTTGAAGAATGACCAATAATTGGAATAACTTCTTGTAAGTTGGCTTCAGATTTTGTCAAATTGTTTACAACGGAAGAACTATTAGAATGATTTATTATTTTTACCTTCTTGATGTCAATCCAACTACTCTGCGCGCCTAGGCGTGTCCACTTACTGAGTTGGTTAATACCCATTCGACAATTTCTGTACCAAATTCCTGTCTTCTTCCAATCCGGATTTGGAGTTAAGAACAATCGATTCCCTTTGATATTTGGTGTTCTTTTGCTTAACATCTGTAGTAGACGCCCTTGACTTTAGTGTTGATATTCTTTGTTGGATGTTAACCATTTAGATGCAGCGGTATGGTTTTTCCGCCCTGTGTAGTTAGTATAGTGTTGTATTCAATACGGCCTGTAAGTTCACCACAAATGTTGACTTCGTTCTTGAAAAACAACTAGACAGAAGGTTGCTTCGTCCGGTGAGTTTTCGTCAGTTTTCCACAATCTTGCTGATCTCTTCAGTTGTCAGAGCTGCAGAACTGAATTTTTCTCTGGAAGCATTTGTAGGCATCCTCTTTTGGCCACACGCGCCTTTCTGGCATCCTCAAAAACTACGTCTTTGAATGGATCTATTTTCCGATTATAATCTTCAAACTGCTTTTTCTGGAGAAGTT
Source organism: Osmoderma eremita (assembly GCA_031763485.1). Lineage (NCBI taxonomy): Eukaryota > Metazoa > Arthropoda > Insecta > Coleoptera > Scarabaeidae > Osmoderma > Osmoderma eremita. Next base: position 153,914 of record JARFOC010001072.1, on the reverse strand, counting down.
TTGCGGAAATATTCCAAATCGTCTTTCCAATTCCCTTCTTATAATCGGTGCCATCAGCTCGCTTCATGTTGATAGCCCACTCTTTGAGAATACCTGATAAGTGTTCGTTCGAAGTCTGCTCAAGTTATTTATATTTTCGCTCTTCGCAAAATGGTAAAAACTGCTTTCAAATGCATTTGTGTGATTTCACCGTGTTCGCAAACGTTAAAAATTCAATTGCTTCGCTTATTTCTAAACCTGAAGCTTGCCGAAGCGATTCATTCCAATTCTAATTGTTTGTTAATAAATAGAAAACTTTGTTGGTACGCCAGCTATTAAATCATGCCTGTGGATTTAAACTATTATTAATTATTTTTGCTTGGTTGAACCCACCGAAAAACCGTTAATTACCAATAAACGATGTAGTTGATTTAGACTTTATTAGCGTATGTGTTTTCTGTTACAATCACTCTAACCTCTCCTTTTTAACGTCTCGTTTTTGGGCGTGTGAATTTAGCCGCGCCAAATTTGTACAGAATACATTTAGACGTAACATCCCACTACCTTTGATAGGCAGCGGTTTCAACAACTGTATTCTAATTTATACATAATACGATGCGATATCAACAAGACTGATGTTAGGTCTCTACAGGTAAAATACACAATTATGTAACACTGCGTTTGTATCTACCGCTCGCAGTATCGGCACTAATTACGCGCACTATCCCATCTCTCCCTGGATAGACGTAAGCTACTTTTCCTAGTCTCCATTGGAAAACCGGTAAGTTATCCTTCTTCAGCAGGACCAAGTATTCAACTTGGAGTGTTGGGCGGGCTGCGTTTTCCATTTTCTTCTCTGCTGTAGGAATGCTAAATACTCTGATGACCATCTTTTCCAGAAGTGGCGAACTATCGCATCAATCTCTCAAACACTTTTAAAGGATTTTGGGGTGTCTCAACATTAACGTTCTGTTCTGGTAATGCCATTAAACTGTCACCTATAAGGAAATGAGCAGGGGTGATGGCAAAGAAGTCGTTAGGATCAGCGGAAAGCTGGCACAGTAATTAATTATTCATAGGTCAAGTGCGCTTTACTCAGTACCTTCGCTAAATGTTTTTTAGCACATTTAATATTGATATCCCAGAGACCTCCAAAGTGGGGCGCTCTGGGTGGTATAAAGGTCCATATTATTTCGTTTTGCACAAAGAAATATACTACTTCACGTTCCTTTACTGTCGTTTTTATCCACGAATAGATTTTCCGCAATTTCTTCTCGGCACCAACAAAATTCGTGTCATTGTGGCTGTGTATGTGGTAATACAAACTTCGTCGAGCGACAAGGCGTTTGAGCACATCTAAGAAACTTTCGGTACTTAAGTTTCCGACTAGCCCAATATACATTGCTTTAGTCACAAAACATATGAATAGGGACACATAAACCTTCACTAAATTTTGTGTTCGAGTGATGCTAGCCTCAATCTGTAGGGGACCAGCAAAGTCGATACCAACCGAGATAAACGGGTGTGTCTGAATTACTCTTTCACTTAACAATTCCGCCATTTTCGGGGTAGTAATCGTTGGGCGTGTCTTTAAACATTTTACACATCTGTGAACAATCCTATTTCTCATTTAACCCTCCGTCGGGCGCAATACTCGGACCAACCTGTTCGGGCTCAGTGTGTCTGACAGGTACAAGCGAAACAATCCCCATTCATACCCATTATTTTTGATTTTAGTATTATAGGAGTACTCCCTGATCTTTATTGCGATATTCAAAGGGAAAAAAACAATACATTGGAAAAGAAAACACATTTATTTAAACATCTAGTATTGTAGTACAGAGTTCAGAAGACGAAACTCATTCAGAGTCATTTAGCTGAAGTTTGGCAGAAGAAGAACATTTACAGACAGCGCAGCACGTTTCACATATATTTGCGTGAGTCAGGCAGATTGCGAAATGACATTTTTAACATTGATAGTTTGTCATTCTTCTTAAACCCGTTTCCGTGGTGCAGGTTGTGCACCTACGTCGTTTAGGAAGTGGCGGGGGTGAAATTTCTGTATCATCACCGATGGTGCGAAATCTTTTTAGCCGCATTTGTGGGTTTGTGGAAATTCCAACTGTTTTCACGCTTCTTCGACTTAGGTCTCTAGCACCAATTGGTGGACCAACGTTTTCAGAAAAACCCTTCCACGGATTGGATCCAGTTGGTTGCTAAGGTAAATTACCTGAGAGTTAATACCACCCACATTCAGCATTGTGAAAACTATGATCATTGGCCAGCGCTTGACGTTTCGACTCACGCTGTAGGTAGCACACCAGTGGTCTGCAGTATCAACGCCGCCTTTGGTGCAATCACCTCTGGCTTCTTTTGCTCTCTAGATTCAGGATCAATGACGTTGTCGTCATGAAGCGAGGACACGAGAATCACGTTCTTCTGCACTTGCGGGACGTAGGACACTAAAGTCTTTCCATCGCTGAAGCCAAACATGCTGGTGTATTGTTTCCTTCCTTTGATCGAAACAAATTCTGGGGGTTTGTTCTTTCGCACAGTTCCAACATGTGACAACCTTTTCATTTTCAAATAATCGATGAGACCCATACCGGTAAACCAGTTGTCGGTAGTGAGATTGTGACCAGATCCAAATAAGAGCTTAGCCATTCTTTTTATTACCTCGCTTGGCTTATTACTAATACAGAAAGCACCTTCAGGCTGTTTCCCAGCATAAATCTCCATGTTCAGTGTATAAATCATATTTGCAACGACAAGGGCAAAACATTTTATGCCGTACTTAGTCGGTTTCGACGGTATGTATTGTCGAAATGGACATCTTTCTCGGAAACCTGGCAGCATTTCGTCGACCGTGACGTTCTCCCCAATGCTATAGCTCCGCTGACAGTTTTCCACAAATTTTTCGAAAACCTGACGAATTGGAGCAAGACGATCGGATTTCTTTCGTTCTGCCCTGGTAGTAAGATCGTCAAAACGAATACAGCGTATCAGGGTCTTAAAACGTTTGACATTCATTACAAGGCCAAATTTTTCAACGCCGTCGCCTTCTTTTCCCCAAAGCTCCTCCAAGCTTTGACGATTCCCTCTGAGAGCTCCTGCCAGATACAGTAAACCAATGAAAGCCCTTAGTTCAATGACATCTGTGGGTGTGATGTCTCTTTCTCTGGAAAATTTGTGTTTGATAGATAGTTACAGGTTTGTGTATCTAACGATCGTGTCCAAAATGTCGTGAGTGAATAAATTATTCCAACAATCGACTGCAGTTTGAGCGTTCTTGGCGTTTCCCACGACTCCAGGAAGATGAGTTATAACATTGTGAGCTCGCCTACGAACATTTCTCAGCGACGAATTTTCGGCCCACTTGGTCATTTTGTCTTAAAAAAAAAGACGGGGCTCCTGGATCTGGCTCGTATTCATCTTCAGTCTCATCGCCATCTTGCTCTGTTTCTGAATCGCCGTCACGTTGTTCCACCTCATCATGAGAATCAGTGTCACTTTCCTCAGCCAAATCCTCGTTCACGGAAGGGTCTCCCTCGTCATCTTCCAACAAAGCCATTATTTCCTCAAAATGACTAGAATTAGACAGATCGTACAATTGTCGAGACACTTTAGCCATTTTGGATCTGGAACATATGTGAGAATACAACAACATAAATACATGTTCGGGCGCTAGGAAGCCAGGCTAAAGGATTGGCATGTCGAAAAATATCGACAATTTTTGCATGATACAATCATGAAATTAGTAAAATAAGCATTCGTTGAAAAAGAAATATGATATTACTAACCTGTATTATATGTGACGAATTCGGGCGCAATGTGCCTATGAGATCGATATAACAATAACTGCACTTCACGAACTGGGCGAGGCAACTTAGTAGGCACACTTCTAACGTCATGTAAAAAGAGGACTCTACTACTAGGAAGGAGAAACTTCAACTCCATCCATGAGTGGAGGGGGGAAGGAAAACGTCTTAGCTGTTCCTGTCAGGCCGGTTGCGCCCGACGGAGGGTTAAGGGCCAGAATTTAGTGCGTACCGCTGACAGAACGAGGACCAGCGTGTAATAGCGTTATGAACAAATCTTAATATAAATGCCATAACTCTTTGTAATTATGTAAAACTATTAAATTTATCGAAAATAAATGAATCATCACAGGGAGCAAATACTAGCTGGATCGGTTTCCTTCTCTCTGCCATGTCAGTCGTGGTTGTGGCAGGATGGAATTTCGAAGTTGGCCGATGTTCTGAATCTTTTAATAAAAGTTCGGGTCCATGCCACCAAAGCTCAGATTCCAGTAGCTGTTTTGGATTTGCTCCTCTTGACACAATGTCCGCTGGATTTAATTTAGAGTTAACACATTTCGAATTCATCGTTTGAAGTTTTCAAACCAGTCAGCGCTCGCCTTAAGTAAGTCATAAATATCTTCTGGTGCCTGACCTGGGTCCTTAGTTATGTCTTGAAATAAACTAATCGCTTTTTGTTGAATCATTTGAGTACTTAAACGTTGATTTTTTCTATTTAAATTCTGAATCACATTGTTCCATTTTTTCAAGAGCAACATGTTTTTTCGAAATAGTTACAGATTTAACAGAACCTGCATTTTCTACGTAATTGGATATTTTTGTTTTTCCTTTAATATTGTCGCTATTATGGAACGATTCACATGGAAATAATGCGCAACTAAAGCAAAAGATTTCCCACTTTTACATCGTCTGATAATGTCTATTTTTGTTTCAATGTCAATTTTTCGACACCTGCTCCATGTTTACGTTTCCTCATTTTTTATGTTTGTTAGTCAAATAAGCGGTATCAATATTGGCTGTGCGTTACTTCGAATGTTCGTTAGTTACGACGTTCGCAAGTTGAGGTTCGCCTGTATAAAAAATATACTTACACTTACACCTTGACTTATCGAATCCTCTTCTATTTTGTTCGAGATATGTTGACGTTTCTGGGAGTGATACATGTCATCATATCCACTTTCTACCGCGGTGATCAGTGACATTGTTTCATTTTCCACTAAACTGTCAACCAGCATTGGTATTCCAATTTACACTGCTTTATTAATTTACGAGATATATGGTGCGAGGTGTCATTTTACAGTTCTCCTCAAGATGAATGAAAAGGTATAAAGATTGAATGGTACTACTGTACTAGAAAGTAGTGCTCAATAAGTACATTTGCATTCCCAAATAGACCAGTTCCCACAGCAGCGATATTTTAAAATATTGGTCATAAATTGGAGCCAACAGCTTGTGTAGCAATCTGTCAAACATGTGCTGAACAGAGTAAATGATCCAAACAATAAGTGAAGAAAGAGAACATCGTGAAATTAATGTCTGTAGTGCAGTTGAAAATGGTTAACCATATTCTTTATACACACAGCTGAACAAGTTAGAATGGAACAGTACATTCATTACTTACACTTCATTATTCTTTGAAGTTTGTTTATCGTTTCAACTGTGTATTTATTTCCATATATGTTGTCTACTTTCTCAATTCTTCGTGCTATGAATATACATTAATAAGTTATGGTACACAATGAATATTTTTTTAGTCATCTATAATTGGCATTTACTCTGCTACTAACAATAAGATGTTATTTATTAAAATACACGGTAGGATTTTCTTTAAACCTTTAGTGGTTGCAGAAAGTGTTGTACATCATGTGCTTCGTAAAGCTATCTATTCAGCGCGTGCTTACTAGGTTGTTAATATGATGTTTATACGGCGAGAGCGCACTACCGGCTGCTGTATTCCAAACAATTGGTATCACTTGCTACGCACTTCCTCGTACGAAAGTGTTATCCAGAAATAACCGAATGAGCAGAAGCTCCAAAGACCCAAAAAGGAAACGACAAACGCAACCCGGAGATAAACTATCAGTTCACCTACCTTGTGACGACCTAATTGGCAATTCCTGGTTTCAGAGCTTCGACGAGAAGAGGGTGGTGTTCCCTGTGACAGACTGTCTGCTGGTAGCGAGCAGTTTGCTTGCGGCTAAGCTCAATGGAGTGGTGTGGGTTCGCTTAATAATGTTCTTAGAGTTCTGTTTTTAATGGGCGCCAAGGCTCGGTATAATTTTACCGAAGCAAACAAAATAAATAATTAGCGTCAAGAGCCTAATGACACTAATCCGCAGACAAAGGACTAATTTTACAAATACCTTGGCTTAAGATGTTAAATATATTTCAGCGGTTGAACAAGAAATAAAACTCTAGGAGTAAATAACAATAAAACAATTTGATAAAAGTGAACGATGCAAAAAAAAATCTTATGATTAATACGTGTGTATATGGTTGTTAACGTTTAAAGACGAGCGATTCTCTCGTTGACATTCGGTATATATGTATTTTGAATGGCTCTGTATATTGACTACTCTAAAGACAAGCTATTGTTCACCTTGTGATCTAGATCGTGGAAATTCCCTCTACCTTTACACGGTTGATTGGTGATGTTTTAAAAATATTGACTATTAAATCTTAAGAACGGAAAACTATGAACGGTTTAATTACAAAATATAAAAGTCTGATTGTGGTTATAGGAAATTTGAATGTCACATTGTATATCGGCGTGGCGCTTAGGAATGTGTACTTGCGCGATCTCTAACAGCGAACTCTTCAGGTGCCTCTCTCTCACTCTCATCCGAGGGTTGATTTCTTCTTCACAGGTACTTGCTAACGCCGAATGATCAAGCCACACCCATAGGTCCCAAATACGTGACGAGTCCAAATATCCAGTAAAATTCGATATCGGTCAAAATCCAAACTGTTGCCAGTGAAAATAACGTACGATCGAAGCGGGGAACGGGGAAAACGTACTATTAACGTAAAACGTCCGCAAACATAAAAACGGTTACGAAAAACGTGAACGTCCAACGAAGAAAACGTCCGAAAAACGGCCTACAAAGAAATACTGTTGTAAAATTAATTCTAACGGGGAATGATTTGAACTGAACAAGAATATGAGATTTCGATGACATGCAGTCGGTAGCTAAAATGGCGAACATACCTGATCTTAGCCGTTGAATGAATTCAGTCACATAAACCGCGATAATGCATACGAATGCTAATTCGCGATTCCTATAATATCTTCGTGTTGTTCCTCACAACGGGATATTAATTTCTACACAATATCTCAACTGAACTCACAGAAAATTTGATATTCATAGGTACTGAAATTCAGCGACTATTGACCAAGCCGCTTTTGATACGAGAATGATCTGCTAGCGAGGTGGCCGGAAGCGATGCTTGCGTCACCTAAGGGCGCGTCCTAATTTCTCACATTCTTATTGGGTGCGGGGCAATCACGCCACAATCCGCGTGTTAGGATCGGCAAACGACGGTATAACTTCGTGGGGTTCGAGATTATCGGACAGAAGATGATTTCCGCTTGTCAAAAGTGGGGGAGCGCGCTCCATTCAAATTGGACCGTAACACACTGTGCCTGTATATCGAGGTTAATAAGTCGGGACACATAGGTCACGTTTCTGGGAATGCCGCAGGTTATTGCAGTTAGTCGATACTCCTCTATTTGCCTCTTTCTTATTTACTATGTTTCACCCTGAATAACGACGATAATATTTATACTGTAGTTAACTAATTCTCTTTTGTAGTTTTGCTTAAAAAAAAAGAACGTTAAACAAATTTATTTAAAAATACATGTGAGAGGTTCGCTAGCTGTATACCGAATGAATTAGTAATGTAATGCAGGAACGGAGTCAGTTTGCTTCGCAAGCTTCCTCTTTGATAAGGACGCCTACGGCTGCATTCTTCTAACTTGACCTTGTATTCCCGACATCGTAACTCTGTATTAACTATGTAGCTGCTGTTTCATCTTTATAAGATATTACTAGAAAACCGGACCGTTTAACCAAACGGTAGATCAGAGTTGACTCCACTTCACATTATCTAACACACACAAAATTTTTGGAATGAATCACTTCACCATATCTACTTAACAAGCAATCAGTGGACGGTTAATCGTGCGAGTGTAACGTGTATTTTTAAAATACACGACTAAATCTGACATCTATTACGAATGTCCCAAGTTGTTGCTAGTGGTTCATCTATCTGGTCCATCTATCCCGAACTTACCTTACAGTATGTATTGGACAATTTGGTGAATGGAATTTGTAGGGTAAAAATGAAAACACTTTGGCTACTGAGTGACCACTTCCGGCCTATCTTTTAATGAGTATTCAATATTTTGTTTACATATTAATATTAAAAATATGGTAAAATGTGTATAAACATATTACTTTTGTGCTTACAATTTTTTTCTTTAAAGCGACATGATGCATAAAATAAGCCAAAATGATTACTTCTCATTGTTTGTTGTTTGGTTACAAATTTACAATATTATTCTTATTATTATTGTTTTTGTTCTCTTTGTATTCTAAATTTGGTTTTTGTATGTATATATTTCACATATATGTTAATAATCATACAACTTGTTTTGTTCATATGGGTTTTGCTTATTTTATTTTACATGTATATTGTAACTTATAAATTGCGTTTAAAAATACACAGGAGTTTCTAGTAAATCTAAAAATCTAGTAAATCCGTAACATTAATTTTCAATATCGTACCATGTTTTGCTTTACTTACTCTCTCTCTAGAAACACCTGTATACCAGTACAGACCATACCTTGATAAATTCTACCAGTTTTATTATTTATTATCCTTTAGAAGGTACGTAATTCAATGAAGAGTATATCATAACTAAGTAGTTGCAAATTTATTTTAAGGCTTATATGATTCATATGAGATATGAAGACCTGAAGACACAAATCTTAAATACAGTAAAACAGATGACACTTGGCTAATTAAAATTTATTTTGACATAATAAATTGTAAATTACAGTATGTCTTCTTGTACTTCGAACAGGATTTTTCTTTGTGTTATACAGGCTATTAGAAAATATCGAAGAATGTAAGGAGGGATTTGGAGAGAATTAGATTTTTCGATGATAGACACGACTTCATCTTCTTTTTATAATCTTGGTTCGATTTATGCATATCTTCTATGCGCCATCAATTTACTCCATGTCTTTCGATCGCTTGCTAAGCTCTTCATTTTTCTTTTAAAGTTTTACCTCTCTTCCTTCTCTTTCTTCAATTTTTCCATTATATACTCCTCGATGTATTCTTTTTCTTGCTTCTCCTCTAGCCTCTAGTATTTTTCTGATATTTATATTCTCCTTTCACCTGTCTGTAGCTACTCAGTGTTTTTTCTTCTATATGGTTTGTTGTGTTCATTGGCTTGTCGGTCCCATTTCGTTTTTCCAGGTATTTTCCTTAAGAATAACACAGCATTTACTTTACCTTCTAAGTTTTTACTTAAAATACTAGCTCACTAACACGTGTTAATACTGGGCGGACTATAACATAATATGCCCTTCGCTTGATTTCCTTGTCGATTTACAGCTTTGCCATCACTGCTTTATTCAACGACTAATATATATGTTTTGTCTTGTTCGATCTGCGTTTAACAATAACCCTATTTTTCCATTGTCTGTTATTACTTTACCTAGGTATTCGTATGTCCTTACGTTTTTTTATGAATTCGCCTTTAATGCTTCTGTCTTTCCTATGATGTACTGTTTTGTTAATTAGTAGAGTTTTGAACTTTTCTGTATTAATTTCCACATTGTTTCTTCCACTTATATAGTTGTAGGATTCTAATATTTGGTTGTGTTACTAGGAAATGGATGCATTTCTTGTACTTTTTTGGATGTTACAGTTCCCATGTCTGCTATTCTTCCGGCGGCTTGAAGGTCACTAAGAACCTGATTGAGAATCTTTGACAAAGAGCTTGTGATTTTAGCAATGGTTTACGCACCAGTCGCTATTCCAGTTATTTTACCAATCTGTTCGAAGGAGCTTTCTCCATATTTCTGTTTTCTTGAGTCGCGAAAGACAGGAGTTTACCGCATTCGAACATTCATTATTTGTCTTAGCATACTGAGATCTTCTTTCTAACAATTAATACTAAATCATTCGCATACGTTGTTTTCTTCTTTTTAGCAAATTGTATTAACATTGACAGCTAACAACCAGAATGAACCAGTAGGTAAGACAAACACAATGCTTCACCCCCGGGTCTACAAACAGGAAGCACAATTCTTTAGTCTTCAATAAATTTGCATATTCATTAAAGATGAACAATAAGGTTTTATTGAAATGCATTATTGAGAGTGGATTGTCAAGAATGCAGTCATTGATCCTTCTGTAATATCCCAGCTTGCGTGGTGGTCCTTCCATTCTGCAAAGCAGTGTTCCTTCGTTCGGAATTTCTTCTGAAACCATATTGTTATGTGACCGAAAAATGAGTGACTATTTCTGAATAAGTGGGCCATTATCCCACTTCGCTTTCCGTGAATCTCCACGGGAGAAGTTCTTCCCCAAAAAATGCTCTTAAGATTCTCTCAGGTTCATTAAATCTGCTTACCCTGTCTTGGAAACAGGATTGTTTAGAGATATGGTTCGTGAAAATTTAGGGCAAAGATGGCCTTAACCCTAAAAAGACGTCCTATGGGTTGCATTGTTTGTTTATATCTTTCCCCTATCTTGTATTTATTTATTTATTTATTTACAATCAACAACAACAAAAATTACACATACATGTATGTAAATCAAAGCGTTGCTGCTTGCCATCCCTCATCTTCGCCTCAGGAACTGCTGTCTCGGGCTAACGGTGTTGAGGGCCTCCTA
>JARFOC010001072.1:131104-143105 GCA_031763485.1 Osmoderma eremita | reverse complement strand
AATTTTAGAGATCGGCACTACTAGCGCCCCGTAGCGGAATTACATTGTCCCTACCAGATATGAAACAGCCTTAACACTGTGACGTTGACCACTTTACATTAGGTTTTTTGTGTAAGTGTGTATTGAGTGTGGCTTGTTTCTGCCTCTCTTCACCGTAAGGGAGCAGCAGTATTGATTTATCCTCAACACTGAAGGGTATCGGGAGAGATACCGACCGCCCTTGCTGCAACCGATCTTTATAAAAATCGGTTACGGCAACGGAGATTGGAACCATCGATATCCGCCACAGATGCCCAGCGCTCTTGCCATTGCGCTATCCCGGCAGATGGCTCCTAGTGTAATACATCATCCTTTCAGTCATGCGGTTGATACTATTCCACATATTCGCGAAACACGTGTACGGAATTTTAATCAAGTTATGAGGTGGAAATATCAATTATGCTTTCTTAGTACATTACTTTTAGTAATGAGACGAGTGTGCTATTTTGTTAACTTGCATTTTATAAAAGTAAAGGCAAAATATTTGTTATCACCGCAAGACATCATCATGATAAAAATGGGTTACTGCTGCTATGTGACCATTTCTAATATGCACATGGCTTATTGTTATTATATCGTCTTCTTATAGTATATAAGGGCTCAGGCCTAATCAACCATTAATTTCCACAATTATATTTGTATGCTGATCTACCAGCACAGCTCAAATTGTGCTTTATACTTATTATATAGACTGTATAAATTGGCGAAAAATAGTAGTACAATTTTTATTTGAAAATTGATATACAGGATGACGCATTAATGTGGCAAAGCTCGATATATCCGTTATCATATAAGATATCAAAATAAGTTCTTTACGAAAATTGTAGACAAAATTATTTTCATATATACAGGAGATTGTTTCACATCACCAGGGTGAACCAAACATACATTTTCTTAAATATTATTTCGGATTTAGATTAAGCGCATGCCTCACATTCCCAATATACAATTTCATTGAATTATACAGCGTGTTTTAGAAGTTATGGTCAATTTTATATGCAAGTCACTGTGTTCAAGGTCTTATATACTGCAAACAACACAGTCTAAAAATGTTTCTTTTACAAACATAGATTTTTGATATTGTCCTACTTTTAAAGCAAAGTGACATCTTTTCAAAATTGTTAAAACTGAATACAGACGAGTCAAAATTCAACTACATTCATTTCTAAGATATTTTAGCCTTTTAGTAAAAGTGAGATTTTTTGAAATTATTTTAATATAACAAGTTAGTAATGGAAAAATGACAGTTTAATGTTCAATACAAAATACAAACACTTATAACTTATAGCAACGATTAACATTTAATTTATTAACCCAACTCAGCAAAGATAGCAAGGACTGTGGGGCAGCACAATAAATCCACGTATTCCCGAAACACGTGTCGTCCCGAATCAATTAGTATTTAACCCAACTGTTTATAATGCAGTTCTATAATGAATGTGCAAAATATCCACCTGAAGTTTCAATAAATACAACATTGCAGCCGTTCTTCAAGCGATCGGCTTACATTTATTAACATTTCTAAATCAATACTCAAGAATGTTTCTATGAGCAAGTACGCAACTGTAAATGTCTAAGAGTTAAAACATTCAAAACCCCAAACAGAAGTAGTTTTCGTCTTAAGAATTTAATGATTTAATTTTGCCGTATCTAGTTTTTGCACCAATTTATACACAGCGCATATGGTTTGAAGTCAATATGGAACTTTAATATCTATTACTATTTGTCTCCACACAAAAATAGTTATAACCGATAAGATTCCTTTCAAGAATATTGAAAAAACAAATAGGGAACTAACCTGCTCATGAGTTAATCGTTGCTCGTGATGTTTTCCAGTTGACGACGTTGATGTAGCACTAGAGGGATTTAAAGTAGAACCATTCTTTACATTTTGGTTTTGATCTGGCCTTGCAGGGTAATTAGAGTGTGATGTATTTTGATGTGAGCCACTAGGTAGATGATTACTCAAATGTTGTGAAGCAATTGGTGGTACGGAGGTCATAGAACCCGCAGGTGAAACCTGAGCAGCATCCCTCGGTCCTTGGTAAGTTGGGAAAGTTTCAGCAACATTGCCATTAATTTGTGTATTTTGAACTTCATGGTTGTTCACTGATCGTTCAGCTGGTGAGCTTTCTCTTACTTGTGGTTTACTAATACTGGGGTCGCGCCTAATTGAAGGATATTGCAATATTTGTTCTTCTGGTACAGCAGGTGGAACATTTGCATTGTGCCGATTTTCTTTACGTAAACGTGGAGGACTCGAAGACCTCAGAGAATTTGAACGAGCTACATTTGATGTTTTTGGAAGCACAATTCCATTTGTATTATTTGGTTTTGCTTGATGCATACTTAACCTATTTTCTGACTTATGATCTCCTCTGACTATGGTTTTCAAATCTAGGATTTCCGTTGGCGTGATTTCTGATGGATCTACAAGAGGTAGAGGCCTATTTGTAGATTTTAGAATTTGATTATTTCCAACTATTGAAGCCCATTGTAAAGGAAGACCTATATATCTGCCTTCCCTTTTATCAAAACCTGTATGCACTCGGTGTTCAAAATTCGTTGGACATGATATTTGAGGTTTCTTTTTCTTCTTTGAAAACATCGTTGTGATGTGTATGTTATTGAATTTGAAGTAAAAGCACGATATCCTTTATGTGTTTTTAAAATACAACGGTAAAAATGTCAACATACGTATACATAACCTATTATTTTCCCATTTGTAAATACTCATAGCACTGCTCGTAAAAAGCTAAAGATTTTATATTTTCATATTTATTCGTCCAACAGTTAAATGGCACTTTTATCAAAGATTACAGATTGTTTTCTTTATTAATAACTTCATGAATTTCTACAAAACATTACGTTTTAATAACCTAGTGTTACTTATTTGAAATTATAGTGGAATTTATGGTCTCAGTGGGAAATTTGAATCTGACACGAATTTTTGACAATAAGCGATTGTTTGCAACCGTTATGGCAAAATTATGTTTAAAAGTTACAAAAAAATTGTATTATTAGTGTTTCAATTATGTACTTGCTTTATAGTTAGAATTAATCCGCATTTGAAATATGAGGTATTTTGGTTAGTGGATCGTAGACAACCGTAATTTTAGTTTTTCTTTTAGAATCAAAATTTTATTATTTTGTTCTACAAGTTGAGTAAGTGTAACATTGCCGTTGCCCGTTGCACGACCAGATAAATATTACACTTACATTAGCTATCTTATCCAGATATAGAGATTTTTATTTTCAATGCAATATTACTAGATCCAAATATACAAGTGTCTCAAATAGAGTAGGTTACCATGGGTATCTTTTTTTTATTATTAAACATAGAGATTTGTTTAAATTACCGGAGTTGTACAAAATCTCCAAGAAATGGTAGCCATCAATATTCATTAGGTTTGAAACTTTCCCTGTCCAATCGCCATCTATCCGCCGAAAGCATAACTACTACTTGTAGAGTCGACCTAAGTCGAAAGAAAACTACCCCCAGACAGAATAAATTTTTGCAAACAGTTCCCATATAAAACAACTTTCTAATTTCCTTACACCGCCGGGCTATCGTACCGCCGCACCAGTATTTTGGAGACAAAATATCCGATGCCTGATTTTTCCCGAAACACCGTTTCAAACAAAAATTTTGATTGGAAATATTTTTATATTCAATATTAACAGAAATTTCTCCTCTTGGAACTATATTTCCATCATATGTTCTTAATCTAATTAAGGTCGTGCTTAAGCTAATATTCTTAAATATTTCAACATGTATATCTTCCGGCAAATTAGACACTCCTGAATCAGAATCTAATTCCATTACAATATTAATTATTTTAACATTAAGGTTAAAATTGTTTTTGTTTATAATACTAAAGAAATCTGCATATGTTACCTTTTCCGTTTGCTTTTGACAGACTCCTCAATAAAATTGTTTCCAAAGCAGACATAGCAGTCTGGAATATTTTAGAATGAGCATTACGAAGCTAATGGAACTTCACCTAGACTTGATCGTTCCCGTAGCTTCTAGAACTTTCTAGAAACATTCTAGAAGCACAGAATATTCCTGAAAAGTATGGAACTCGTGAAGTTTATAAAACTTTGTAGGTGACTTATATAGCATAGTATCGAACATAGTAGAAGCTTCGCGCATGTTCTAAGTAGGTGGGACGGGTAGTATAAATGCAGCACCACTTTGACGAATAAGTTCACCATGCGACGACCGCCTCCGTAAGTTGGTTGATAGGTTAGAAAGAGATAATAAAAAAAAGTATATTATTATTATCTGAGATGACCGGGTGAAGGACATAAGGTTCCCATCCTAGTTGCGATGTGAGTTCCTACAACCAGTTCAATGAACCAGTCGAAGGGTAAACACCTGAGAAGAAAAGTAAACGATCTTAAGACGCCCGCTATCAGAGGAGCGCACGCTTTGTGTTACTATGTCGCTTTGTGTTTCCGTAAAGTCGTAGGAAATTGGAAAGATTATTATTAAATAAGCAAGTCGACAGTTCCAGTGAGAGTAATCAAATATCGACAAGCGGTGGGGAAGGAAACGGAAATATCGTAAATACGGTGATAATTATTTGAATTTTGGCTTTACTTCAATACCGCAGAGTGTGCTATCTTTTGAAGAAGCTGGAGTATATGCTCCCAAGTATATACTAAAATACTAAAGCGACACCTGGAGACCAATCTCTCTAACATCGTTGAACTTCTCGCGAATTCTTTAGTAGGAAGTTACAAGATTTACAAAAGCTAAAACGAGTGTTTACTAAACAAGCATCAGTACCAAGCAATGCACTGCTAGCGTCTTTTAAGGTCGCATACAGAGTGGCGAAATGAAAAAATCTCACATCATTGCAGAAGAGCTTATTCTACCGGCTACTCTTCACATGGTTAGTATTATGCTGGGCGAATCGGCGGGAACATTTATTTGAAAGGTACCTGTGTCCAACAACACTATTAGTCGAAGAATTCATCATATAGATCTGGATCTCAATGATTAATAGAGAAAAAGAAAAGTACGGAATTTGGTCTGCAACCTGGATGATAATATTATTGTTGAAGACCTTCTGTTCTACAAACGCATCATTGGAAGCGAAAAGGATCAAGACTTATTTGAGATACTAAACCCATGCGATCGTTGCTTGCACAAGTGGCACGCCCGAAGCATTGGACCCGATTAGAAGCAAGCGACTGAGATGGACGTTAGATATGAATACTTACCTCTATCGCTGCTCTATCACCAAAATGGGTAAAATAAATATAAGAAACGGAATCTTCCAAGGTGATTCCCTGTCCCCCTTACTTTTTTGCATGGCACTATTTCCGCTAACAAATGAATTGAATGCCGAAGGACTGGGATACAGATTAAATAAAGACGAAAACCCAATCAACCACGATGATTTAAAAGTGTTCGCAAAGAATGACGACGAACTAGAGGGCCTAATGACCACTATCAAGAAGTTCAGTGACGATATCGATATGAATTTTGGATTAGATAACTGCTCTAAGATAACAATGATCAAGGGTAAAGTTAAAAAAACACGCAGTGTAATGCTGGACCTTGTAATTTGAATATTCGTTCCATACCAACAGAATTGCCCCAGAAAATCACGCCGTACAGCAATCGGGGATCTTTGTAGGCATTGTAGGCGCTAAGTGCAGTCTCGGGACAAACACACTGCGATATAACCCGAAGACAGTAACAAAAACCAGCTAATTTCGATGTAAGATATTCGACGTGACCACTCCAGGATAGATGAGAGTCCAGCTTCATTCCTAGGAAGGACGCTCCATCGGAAGAAGTAAATGTTGTGTCCATGTAGTTGATTTGTAGACCTTCAACATTGTTGTTAAAGTTTATTAATTGAGTTTTGTTAATATTAATCTGGAGGCTGTGATCAGTCATCCACTCATTTAGTTTCTTTAGGGTATCGTCTAGTGTTGTTATATTTTGTCGAACAGAGTTTGTGGTTATCACACATGATGTATCGTCCGCGTATTGAACCGTTAAACACTGCACAGTCTCTGGCATGTCGTTCACATACAGTAAGAACAAAAGGGGCCCCAGAATGGTACCCTGCGGGACATCAGTAGCACTTTGTCGCCACCTAGATCTTATCCGCTTACCATCGGCCATATCTACCTGATCCCATTGTTTTCGGTTGTGCAAGTACGATCTTGTCCAGTCGTGCGCAACATCTCGAACCCCCATCGCTTCCAGCTTTCCTAACAGAATCTGGTGGTCGACCCGGTCAAACGCCATTGTTAGGTCTAACAAGATGTGCAGGCTTTCGAACCTATCCAACGGGTTACCTCTTCCAAATGTTGGAAAACAGCTCTTGTAATCGGCCTTCCTCTTACGTAGTCATTTTGTGAGTTGTTTGAAATGTTATTTTTAGTTATAAAATGCATTATTCTTTCAAAAACTACTTTTTCTATAATTTTAGATATATTTGAGATAAGGACTATCGGCCTATAGTTCTCAATACTGGACGTCTCACCCTTCTTATGGATAGGTTTTATAATAGCATGTTGTGGGTATTTTCAGGTCTTAAAGAGGTGTTGATCACATGTGTCAGAGGACCCGAATATAAGGGTACTTATAGAATAGAAGAAATTAAGTCACCAAAAATTGTAATTCGGCTAGGTGTATGAGATAGTAAGTTAGTAGAAATACATAATAATAAGACAAAACCGTATCATGATTTTAAAAAAAATGTACTAACTGTAATTTTTTTTTCAATCACGCAGGGAGATGTAATGGTACGATTTGAAACTTGTTTCCTCTTAGTTAGTGATAGAAACTTAACGAAATGTATTAAGGCAAATTCAAACACTCACGGAACGAAACTCAAAGAACACCGGCAATTGTTAAATTCAGATTTAAATGAAACATTGCGAACTCCAGTACCTAGGTGTAAGTACAAGACAATTTTTAGAGGTGGAATGGCCGATTTAGGGCCTAGCCCCCTCCGATGATTTGTAAGTTTTTGTGAATATTTCGGCAACTATAACAGGTATCGGGTTACTGCCTACCAGACATCGTCAGCGTCCTTCTGAATGCAAACCCACCTTCATCGCTTGCATTGATTCGATTTGATTTGATTTCGACCCTAATGCAGAAGGAAGGTCTTTCACATTCCTTAACACTGCGGCCTTGAAGCCTATTGTATTAATCTGCATTATTTCCTGATTATCCGAACAGATGTATCCCCTGACAAGGTTTAGTAGTGTGGGCGTTAAATCCTTTTCCGGTATACCCGAGTGTGTCTATTGCACCTGATAAAGGGTTTCTGCGGTGGCTAAATGCGTAGCATTCAAAAATAGTGTGAAACACAATACAATGGTTCCTCTTAGTAGATTCCTATTGTCTGCAATTCCCCCATCCCTCGGCCCCCACATCATGACTGGACTGTTTCGCTAGGTTTTGAAGGTCTTGCAAACAGTCCCTGCCAGCCAGCCTGGAACATATCCGGTAAGATGCAAATGCTCTTACGGCAGCTTGACTGTCCGTGAGAATGTAGAGCGGTTGGCTTTGTGGGCCATGCTGCAGACACTCTAGCACAGACTAGTATTGCAAAGATTTGAGTTTGAGGCACGGAGGCGGGGCACGCGTAGTCTTCGCTCCGGTCTCCCTCCGAATACCGAACCTGTGGTCTTTTTCGATCCGTCTATGTACCATATTCTGGTCTGCTACGATATTCGTGTCAGCCTTTCTCTCCGTCCCTCGCACTCTGCCATGATTTCCAAGGGTTCATTGCAGGAGAGTTTAAGAATCATCGAGTCGCAGCCCATATCAAATAAGGGATTTTCAAGCACCCTTGCTGTTTTGGTATGCAATAGATTATTCCCAGGTTTCCAACTACCATTGCACATTAGCCTCTATGTTCCCATTCTTGCCTCGCCCTGATATAAATATCAAGGTAGGTTTAGTGTGGCCTCTATGGCTACAGTCGGTGTGCTTCTTATTGCACCTGTAATACAGAGGCATGCCAATCTCTCAACTCCTAGGAGTTTGGCTGTTGTTTGCTTCTGATTTGTTTTTGGCCACCAAATTAGGCAGTCATAGGTAATCATGGGTCTCATCACTGCAGTATACAACCAGTACGCCATGCGTGGTTTAAGTTGCAATGATTTTTCTATTGTTCTGCGACTCATCATGGGTGCCATTTTACATTTGTTTATCATATGCCACTTACATTTCTCTTCGTTTTGAAGGAGATTATTGCCACTTTAGTAGCATTTACCCTAAGGTTTTCCTTCGTGCATCACCCTTCCACTGATTTCAGAGCTCTTTGCATTAGTTCTGATATTATGCTGGCATACCCCTAGGTGTAGAATCCTTCATTATTTACTGGGACTAAGGGCAATAGAACCCCGCCTTGCGGACAGCCCCCGTTCACCGACACATGCATAATCTCACCTGCTAATGCTTCCTCAATGAACCCACCCTGCAGCATGGTTTCCACCCATTTGTGGTGGCTTCCACGCCACCGCTGAAGGCAGTTCGTCTCATAGAACTGAAGGAGGTGTTGTCAAATGTTCCTTCAATGTCAAGAAACGCTGCGAGCGCTATTTCTTGTTGTGGCATTGATGTTTCTATCTTGACCATCAGGTGATGTAATGCACTTTCATATGATTTCCCTACGTCGTATGCATGGTGATTGGGGTGTATGGCCTCTCTACAAGGGAGATTTCCCTAATATGCTTCGCAAGCCGTTTTTCCATCGTCTTCAGCATGAATGGTGATAGGGATATCCGTATATACGCCTTTCCTCAGCGTAATTATTTCGCCCAGGTTTCGGTATAAAGGCCACTGTAACCCAACGCCAGGCTGGTCCTAAATAGCCAGCAGCCTGGTCCGTTAGGACGAGGAGACTAATAGGCCACAAAAGAGCCAAGTGCCAAGCTGATTCCGCTATGAGTTATTAGCCTTCTTGCAAATTGCCAGATGTCCCTGCCCGCCCTTCGAGGAAGCAGGTCTGGGTGTAGCTGTAGGATTTATCTCTGTTGAACTTGGAAAGCGTGTTCGCAGGAGGATCTCCAGCGTTTCCTATCCTGTGTTCGTGTAGCCTTCTGTTGGTGTCTTAATAGTTCCCAGGGAGTTTATAGGGTCTTGCGCCATAAGTCTGTGGAGTCTTGCCGTTTCTGTTGTGGTTTCGACATCCCCACAGAACTTCCTTCATGACTCTCTTTTGGCTCTTCGCAGAGCCTGATTGTAAAGAGTGAGTGTTTTAAGATAAACTTCTCCCGGGTTTGGTTCATATTAGAGATACAGGATCTCGACGTTTCGCCCACTTATCGAGCCAACTTAGATTTTCTTTTCTTCCTCCCTCTCTCATCTATCTTTTCTCCCGAAGAAGCTCCTTATGATTGTGTGCGAAACGTCGAGATCCTTAGTCTCTAATATGACACGGTCCAAATCCGGAAGAAGTTTATCGTATACCGATTCTGGGCGTGGAAGCCTTCGTTTTCATTTCAGCGAGAGTTTTATTATATTCCACCAAATCTTTTGTTTTTTTCGCTTTGTTAAACAGCTTGCGAGTTTTCTGTCTCATCTGAGACTAGTTAACTCTCCTGTTCTTTTGTCTCATTTGAGGACAGCTTGTCTGATATGATGGCTTCCCGAAATAGCTCAGAAGCTATTTCAATATCATTGTCACTCTTATATTCTGGTTTGACTTTGTTGATGGCCAGCTCTTCTTTGTACTTCAGCCAATCAGTCTTCCGTGAGTTTCTGTACATTTCCACCAGCTTATCGACACAAGCGATTTCCAGGAAGACGTGTTTTACAAATTGAATTCATGGATTTATACAAGAATCCAGGCCAGCAAAGAAACAGAGGGACAGTTTCTTTAGGCGATGTTGGCGCCGAAGAAGAAGAGACGCCTGTCTGCGTGGATTTGCGTTTCCATTGTAAAAGGCCGTATAAGGCAACGAGTGTGATCACCGTAAATAGGAGTATGATACTACCATGTAAAGATCATTTTAGAAACTAAGTAATTGGTACATTAGTATATGATAAAAAAATAAAATAAGAACTGCAAATATAACATCAAGTTAGAATCTATAAAAACTGAAGTAATAAATACAAATAAGTGGTAAATCGGCAAAGGAGAAGAAAGGAAACTGAATATTTGAAGTGTAGGACTCCATCTTCCTAAACTTAAAGGAAGAACGCGAAGGAATATCGAATACATTTAACATTAGAAGGGTAGTGAATGAACTCAAATCACGGTATGTTATCTAAAGTTGGAGGAAGTAAAACTGATCATGGCGACGCTACTCTTCCAGTTCAGTAGATGTCTCTGAGTGCATGTGGTTGGTGCTATGTTCACGCCGAGAATAATAAATGATTCATGCGTGATTCATGCCCACATAGTCTGATGTTGTGCCAACACGTGCTACATTGATACAAATTCGTTTCGTGTGTATTATGTGTTTTGCGTGATTAATTTGCAGTTTTGGACTTTTTTAAAGAATTTTTCTTGTTTATCTCTTGTTTTTGTAAGTTACATATGTTATAAAATACAAAATAGGATACGGTGGTGTTCTGTGTGGTGCAAATCTCCCAGAGTGCGACGTCTAACATTGTCTTCCTTCGTAGTTTCTGCTGAGGATGGCAACTTAGTTGCCGAAATACGTATCCAGGAGTTCTTCACTCATCGAGGTGGTAAGGGTATTTTTTATTTTTTATTAGTTACATATGTAATAATTAATATTTTAAGGAATTAATTGCAAATATATCATATATGTTGTTACAAGTACCTTACTTATATAGGTTAATGTCGCAAGTAGATTTTTAATTTTATATTATGTATGCATTCAGCTGATATAGAAAAAACACTCATTACGAATTTCCCAATATTGATAATATATAATTATATTAATGGCGCTAATAATATAACTAGAACAAGTATCAAAGACCGCTACCAGAAACTTGTTCGTTATACAAACATTGTAAAAAAATCTCAAATAAATATAGTAATTGAAGGTATTTATTGTTTTTCTTTGTCCTTTTTAAAATTTTAAATACAAAACTTTTTGAAATTCCTACCAATAAACATATATTTTTCAATTCTACCGCCACATAACTCTTCCAATTTGTTAGAGGGCTGTGCTCACCATCTCACTACATTTATTAAGAAATTGCATTCTATTCCTGTTGTCTATGACTCAAATTCAAACATTGTCAAAATTCGTTGCATTGTTTTTATATAGAAACTTATTTACAAATTCTATTTATAACTACCACTAGGATTTTTACATTCGTAATTTAATTTTCATGTATGTAATAATCTTAATCTACTAAATTTCTTACTTGTGATATTTTTCCAAAAGTTGGATAGTTACATCGATGTGATGTAACACACTGAACCGTAATAAAGAAATATAGAATCATATGTGCAATTGTGCAACATTTTGACATTGGCGTTAATACGAAATCGAGCTTGACACATTGCAATATATACAAATTTATACAGGGGTATAAAAAGGTATGGAACACAATTTTTTTCCTTATCGGAGACGTCTGACATAGGTCTCCGGAAACACTTCAGCCCATTGGCTTTCTTAATTTATCTCCCATTTTTATACCCATGCACTATACCACACATTCCCAGATCCCTGTGCGCTGTACCAATTTGAACAGGGCTTTGGCCGGTTGGTCTGTATAGTCTTCTGGGTTCATTCTTGGTATCCCAATGATTGCCCGTCTTCTAGGATCCAAGGTTTTATATTCACATAAGATGTAGTATGCGGTCGCTTTCACACAGTGTGCAGCTTTGGTCCTCAATGTCACCCCAATTTTCTCGTGTCTTTTCAGTGCGCAATATCCTGTCGGAAGACCTACGAGGTAGGCGCCATAAATTCTTGGCCTGACAGGCTTATACAGGTTCAAGCGTGTTCAAACTCCGTCACGGCATGCATGCACATACGCGAGGTCTACACT
>JARFOC010001072.1:103584-124120 GCA_031763485.1 Osmoderma eremita | reverse complement strand
AACGTTATAATAGATATAGGTTATGTTTTCCGCTGTATTTCAAACGTAAATAAAGCAAGTTTCATTTCCGCTGGAAAGAATGGCGTCCGTTTAGTAAACATGTATACAACGCTAGCGTTCAGAGAAAAACACCCAACAGTTGGCTCAACGTTGTGTGTTTCGAACACAGCCAATGTTATACAAAAATTATCCCCTTTTAATTTATTTTAATTTAATTAATCCCCTGTTAATCTTCTTGGACTGCTATCACACAATAATTCCTATTAGACTTTTTTTTTGCCAAGCCGTCCTAAATTCTTGTTTTAAAGCGTTTATAGGCAATTTTCTTGTCATAGTGGCGTGTTGGTAGCCTATAGGCACTATAATATAAATTGACAAAGCTTTTTGTATGAATGAGAATTCCCAGAAGAAAAAACCGTTTGTTTGGCGTGACGTAATTACAAGATAACATTTTAAATATTATCAACTATGGGAATAAATTTAATAACGTTTAAATCTATTTAACCAAAGAAATTGGTGGTGGAGATGGTGATAAGTAATTTAAAATACCAGTACACCCATAAACATTCCCATTTGATTTAGGTTAAATACGGTTGCCTTTGTAAATTAGAGTAAATTAAATTTCCAATAACAATAAACAATGTCTTTAGTGTGGAGGAAAGTGGAAGATGAAAAAGGATTCCCTTATTACGTTAAGTATGAGTTAAATTTTTTTTTGGACGAACCTTTCATTAAATATTATTTTAGTGAATACACAAAAGTTAAGCAATGGGATCACCCCAAATTCTCAGATATAAAACAAAAGCTAGATGAATGTAACTGGATCAAATATTCTGCTTATAGGGTTGCTTTTAAATTTAAAATACTACAAAACGTTTTAAGTAGTATGTAATTGAAGTATTTTATTAGAATTTAATGATCGTGCTGTTTATGTTGTAGTGGATACTGTATCCTTATCAATAATTGCTGGAGTATTTGAAAGGCACAGACTAAATGCTATAGAGAATTCGCTATATCTGGAAACTTATGATGTTGAGGCTATTCTCTCAGATATTTATTTTGCTGCCAGCAAACAGAATAATACGAATATCGATATCGATCTTGTAATTGAATTAATGATCAATTTCTTGTACAATATTTATGACAAGTACGTATATTGTTGTAATAGACTAGTTTAGACTGTATTGTTGCTTGTTTTAGAAATCGAAGTGGTTGTGTGCAGGTACTGCATGTTAAACTAGTATTGTCCCTATTATGTGCTACAAATTTAAACAGTTTGTATCGGTATTTGTTTAGTTTATGTGCTGATCATAATAACTGTGTTAGAAGACTGAAAGTACAAATGATATTATCAACAATAGTAGAGATTACTTGTTACATGCATGAGGATCTAAGTTTTGGCCCACATCTTGTGAATAGCTCCATTGAAGAATGTTTCAGCAAAGTAGGTTATCAATCTGGTTTTAGAACTTATTTTGTTGCTCCACTATCACTGGGTATCAAGGCTTGTTCTTAGACAGAACTTATTCCTTTCTTTCCTGTTCCTGGCTTTGTTTCTAGATTCATTCCATTTACAGTTTCGAGCTACAATGATTTGAGCTACTTCTGGGTTCCATGTCTTCATCCCATCCTGCCTGCCAAATTTCCTTAACGCGATTGCTATATTTCATCGTCACAAGCTTTAAAATACAAACTAGCTTAATTGACGCTCTTTTGATTTTGCTTGTTATGGGTACCATTTTTATTGTGCGCGAGGAGTGATCCGATATAGTGTTTTTATTATAAAAACTTTGATATATAGCTTTCATGCCTTTTGCTCTCGAAAAATATATATTTTCCTCCATAAAATGTAACTCACACCCTACTGTAGTTATATTGAATTCGTCCTTTAGAAAACAGTCTCACAGCAAAATTAAAATTTGTCGCTATTATTTTTAGTAACATTATAGCATGAAATTACCTACAATTTTGTATTACATTAATAGGTATTTTAATATGTTTACGTTAATGTTACTAAAAATAATTGCGCCAAATTTGAATTTTGCTATGTGGGGTACAGCGCTTGGGGGACTACCGCACATGCAATTGGGGTAAAATCGCGAATGAAAAATTGGCACAATGTAAAATATAATATACTTATGGGACTTGCATTCATTCTGAAATGTTAGCAAATCATTTAAAGTCATTGCTGAAGCATATCTTATGATGATTTATTAAACTAAATTCTGTATTTAAATGTTTGTGTAGCTGACATTCCGATGTCACTTTGTTATTCACATAACCTACTGTCAGCTGTCAACGTATGTAATATGCTCGATATACATAGTATTATCTTATGCAGGAACAAATGATTATTGAATATTAAACCATTAGATTGTAAGAAATAGAATAATTATTGAAGTATAGAATATAATACGAAATAAAATAAAAATAACTAGAGCGGGTAATGACATGATAAACAAGGCACCAGACAGTAAATAATGTTGCTAATTTCATTCTATTCAAATTGTTTGAAAATATCGAGCACATTGTGCACTAGTAAGCGAGATAGCTCTATATGTTAATTATGCAACTAGAAAGGGATGCAAATAGTCCCATAAGAGCCAGTACTGTTTTCTGATAGGCGAATGGACTATACATTCAGTAAAATCTTTTCGGGGAATAGCAAACCTCCATTTTGTAAGTAGGAATCACTTTGAAACTGAAATGTGTGCGTTTTCGGACCATTTTTATAAATACCGCGACAACTAGGGATACAGCACGTGTAAACTATTGTAACAGATAACACAAAAAATAGCACTTAAAAACGCATTGAGATTAAATTGAACAAACAAGTCCATGCGATTTAGTCTAACGTTATTATTCGCTGGTTTAGCTTGACACTGAATGGCACGCGCGTTCACCACCCCGGCCTCGCCTTGTTGCGTAACAGTCGTGTGACGTCAGCACTAGGGCCTTGTTCTTTCGGTGGTAATGATTAAGCCGAAAACTATTAAAACACGCATCACTGACTAATGGTTTAATGGGAGATGCTGCTACATTTTCGACCTAAAAGTGCCGGATAATAATTATTAGACAATGGTTTGAGTTTGTCCGGAGTATTTTATTTAATAGGGCGGTTGCTAAAGGTACATTTTGGAATAAGTTCCAAATACTTTGTGATATATATATAACAATGGTTAATAAACTACAAATCAATAGTAAACTTATGTAATGAAATACATTTTTATTATTTTGTTATTTGCCCAGTAGCTACCAGAGTTTATAGCTAAATTATTAGTAAAATAGGGATTAAGGAAAGTTTTTGACATTTTTTCCTACAAACTATTTATGTGATTCGTGCTTTTTCTGTTGAATTTATAGTGCTATGATTATTATGTTACAGTCTCCGGGATTAGTTGGCATTAACGAAAGTATGTTTATTGCTTGGCTTGAAACCAATCCTCAGTTACTTCGATGGTTACCGACATTGTATAGATTAAAGAAATCAGAATCTGGTGTGTATCTGATGTTTCTTAGCTTTTTCTTAGGTAAAATAGTAATGTGTTTGTAATGTTTGTATATCTTTCTAGTGGTACATTCGTCAAAATGCTCCATTTGTAAAGCTAATCCAATTATAGGACTTAAGTACCGCTGCGTGAAATGTCCCAGATACACACAGTGCCAAAAGTGCTACTTAACTGCCAGGACAAGTCATTCTCATAAAATTAGCCATAGTATGAAAGAATATTGTGTAGAGGTAAATAGTATGTTATGCATTTGTTGATTAATTGCTTGAAGTACCGGTAATTTCAACGAAAAACTATTTAGGCACCTGCACGCGATCCAACGCGTCATATAATAAAAAAGCTATGCGGACTGTTGAGATGTACAACTCCAAGTAACGATGGTAGCGTTATAGAAGCACGCCTCTCAAGGTAACATGATTTATCTTCACATTAAATGTTTTTTTTAACAAGAAATACTATTGTAGTACTGACAGAAGCTTGATATTGAAATCTAAGTCGGAAAGCGCCCTTTGTGATATTGAACCATTGTCGTCGCCACACATGCAGTTGCAAGTTATAATTAGGCAGTTGGAGATTCAAAATAAGTATTGCATACTTCATGTTCTTGTACTATTAATCTTATTTGGTACGATGTATTATTTTGTAGAGAATTACAACAGATTCTACTCTCAAGTAGTAATACTGATAAAGATATCAAGTCACATTTGGAGGATCACAGTTTACAAGTTGCCGCTCAAATACAAAAGCTGAAGTTATTAAAGGTGAGAACGCGAATATACAAGATGCTTACAAAAAATTATCGAATATTTATGAGATAGCGTAACAGTGTTTTTGGTAGGATTTGTAATTTTCTTCATTACCGACTGACTGCATGCATTAATGACTGAAAAAATATTTACTAAGCTAAACAAATGACCTTAACTAATATTGGCAACAAATATGGAAAAACAAAAACACTTCTACATATTTTCTACAGTTAATTTTCGCACTTTTAAAGCACCCTGTATAAAATTATTATTGTAAATTATTGATATTAATCATTATAGGATTGCTTGAAGAAAACCACTATCGAACCATCTCAAAAATTGTATACAGAGTCTACCCCCATGATTCATCATTATAAGAGTAGAGAATCCATTGATATGTTAAGTCCAATTACACAGAGCAAAAGTATTATAAGTTTAGATGATCAAACTGACTTATTCGGTGCAAAAAACACTCTCTGTGACACCTCTATTGTTCCTGGAATAAATGATTTAAGCACTTGGATTGGAGGTGACTTCTAACAATCACTTTGCCTTCGTGTTAGACTTTTTTTTATTTCTTGCAGGAAGGCCAACTTCAATTTCAAATAGCAGTAATGAAAATAAGGTTCCTATGTTTGAAATGCATAACGACTTGGATGAAGCACTGGCGAAACTTCAGCAGATTCTAGCAAATAACTTTACATTGGACGGTAAGGGTAGTTGTAAAATTTAGATGATAGTTTTTCCCAGCAAAGTGTGTTTTTAAGTTTTTGTACTAAAGTGCTGTTGATATGTTGCCGTTTTATGGTTCTAAAGTCGTGTAACATTCCGCTAAAAACTGAGTCCAAAACTTTGGATCATCTTACGTATGACCTTTTGTTTATTTCCAGAATCTCTGGGTAGCTTAGACAACGGCCAGTTAAAGAATGCAGTTACAGAGGTAGAAGGAATGCTTACCTCGCTGATTGACAATGTTGAAAGTTCGAGAGCCAGTTCTACTCAACCAATGTCTAGCCAGAAAAATCAGACTGACATTTATGAACATAAATATAAATATTCTTAGTTAATCGTTCACTTTCCTAATATATTTTTTTAAATAAAATGAATGACATAATTTGCAATAAATTTTACACTGTCAAATGAAAATTCCTATTTATATATTCACATTTTGCATATTATATATTTAAATTTTATAATTGTTAACAAATATATATATACGCGCAACGAAATTATAAATTTTTTTATATGTGTATTTTTGAAGTGAAATATTATTTATATTTTATTAATTTGCAATAATATGAGTGCATATTTTATAGACTTTTTTATTTTTTAATTTTATATTTTCAATCAGACAAAATGTATTCTACTATACAATATATTTGTTTTATTTTGTACAAGACCTCTCCCACACAAAATTCAAATTTGCCGCAATTATTTATAGTAACTTCAACATAAAGATATTAAAATAACTTAATATAATACAAAATTGTAGGTAATTTCATGCACTTATGTTGAAGTTACTAAAAATAATAGCGGCAAATTTGAATTTTGCTTTGTGGGGCTATCGTCCCATAGTGTCGTAAACTTAAGTGTGAAGGATATTGATTGATTGATTGGTTGGATATTGTGAGAGTGTGTATTTCTTCAATAAGGAACAGTATTTAAATAAATACAATTTATTTATTATAAAGTCATCTAAACAACACAACTTGTAACAATCGGTCATTTTGTTATGTTGGACGGAGTGAGATAATAGCTTTACGTATGTTAACTAACAAAATATTCATTAATAACAAATTTCAAAACAAGAACCTTGCATGTGTGATTCATTTATTCTCGTATAAATAAAAATAATGCAGTATGTATACATAAACGTATAAAAAATATAATCTTCGTATAATTATCAAAATATATTAAATTTTATTCTCTCTTTTATTATACCTCTGTTTCAGCACGCAGTTTGCTGACGGTTCTTGATGACGTGCACCAATCGGACAACAGATTGGAGTCCTTGAGAACTAATACGTTTTCTGATTGGTCACGTCATCACAAACCGTCGGAAAACTGCGTGCTGGAACAGAGTTTATATCAAATATAACATTTACCATTATTGCACGATAATAAAAAATCAATTCATCTGATTTTACTTAATTCGATGATTTCGATTCGTTTTAAATGATTTCTGTTTCAATTATTTGCTTGTCGGGCAAGTTTTGGCTCTAAATTTTCGTTAAATAAAGTTACTTTTTGTAATCCACCAATTCGAATTAGAACGTTTATTAAGAAGCGCGATCGCAAAGTAAGGGATATCTTATATCCGCTTACTGCAAAAAACACAAATTTATGAGTTAGATTAAATGTGCGAGCACTGGGTTATAAAACGTAAAATTGTAAAATAACATTGAATACATCATAAACTAATTTTGTGTTGATTTTTGTCGTCAAAAAATTGAATTCTTGTTTGTATAATAGAGGTAGATATATTAAGTTTTTGGCAAATAAATTCCATGTACCTGTAAGTAAAGTATCAACTAAATAGTTTCGGGTCTGTAAATGCAATGATTTATAGACACACAGGAAAGGATGACGGACAGACAAGTATCGAGAAATCGTTATAGAATGGAATAGCATATCCCAAGCAGCAAAATTCAAACTTGCGGCAATTATTTTTAGTAACTTCAACTTAGAGATATTAAAATACCCATTGATGTAATACAAAATTGTAGGTAATCTCATGCTTTAATGTAGGTTAGGTATAGGCATAGATATAATATATAGTATAATATACTATATCTATGGGTATAGGATACGGGATGCTTAATGTTGAAGTTACTAAAAATAATTGCGGCAAATTTGAATTTTGCTGCTTGGGATGATTATATGTAACACAGACAAAAATCGCAAACTCGTAAATATGGGCAAACTTCTTAATTCAACAGGTTTGCACTATGATGGCAGCAATTACAATGAAAAAGTTCCTACATTAAATATGTTTTGTGATATGACATAATAATCCACGTAACGTCATCAACATTTCCTGATGGTCCATCCATTCCATCTGATTAATAGCGGATGGATCTGATTAATAGTTGTAGAGGTTATGTACACATTGATTTAAATAATAGAGCAACGACACTTAGAAGATGGAATACAATTAAAAATTAATGGTTTTTAACACAGTTGCAGTAGTAGCTCCAAACAAGGAAAAATTTTCCATGTTCGGGCGATATTTTCACGCTATTTCGCAATCGACCTTTCTCACAAAAACAAGACAAGGACACGTTATCTTATTTACCAAGAGATAGAAAAAGATGCTACACTCGCCTATGTGGAGTATGTGTCTAGTGCAACAACGTCTCTATCTAACACCGGTTCACCGTTTTTAGGGAATTTTATCTACTACGGTTGTCATTTGTGTTTGTTAAACAGTTTGCTAAGCAGGGGTAACAACTGTTTTACCTGATCCCCACGGACTGCGCGCCCATTCCAGATAAATTGAGAAAGGTCCATTATGTGATTTAATACTTTTCGTCGGCAGTTTAACTACGATTATAGTAAATAACCTTCAGTTGGTGACCAAATCCAAAGTATTTAAATATTTTATATAGAATTATAAAAAGTATAAAAGTTGATACTTTGGACGTCGCTTTTTAAATAATAATTTTTGGTAAATCAAGGTACATTTGAAATATATCTCATCTTTAGCCGTTCAATACACACATTTACGCCAAAAACTGAATATTCCCCTTGCGACAGAACCAATCATTGAAAAGAATATAAGAAGTTTCAATTACGTTTCGATGAATTGATTAGATATTTGCAACAATGCGTCAGTAAATGTTTTTCGCCGGTATCGTGAACGGCACCCATTTCTCGCGTGTAAATATCCAAACCGTATTGTCCTTCCTCTGGAAAACTGATATTGAACGTGACGATATCGTCGGTTACCAGGTGGGACACAAATTTCGACAATCGCTTTTCTTCGACGCCATTCTTATGCAGCGTTGCCATGAAGTCGGTTAAAGAGCGCGACATCCTAAATTGGATTTCCACTTCTCTTCCAGCGAATACTAAAGCATCCTAAAGTAATTAAAAGACATGTTATCGAAATTGGCTAGAGGCACTATAATCTCTTTTCGATGCTTAAAAGAAGATTGCCACTTTAATTATTAAAGAATAAGAAAACCTTTACCTGATGTGTTATTGGAACCAAGCCAAATAATCTTGTTGCCTTTGTTGGTCCCCATTCTCCACTAGCACAATCCGGTAACGGCACCATGACGGTTTGCAAATCTTCGCAGCAGATCTTAAATTTGCATACGCTTTTAAATTTCATTGGTTCTCCTGTCAAATATTCTTTAGGTGTAACAGCATTGGCGAATATGTCCAAGAGAAAAGCACCACTGCACGGAGCATGCACCCTAAATGCCACCATATTTCCCACGACAGACTGGAATATTTGTTGCATTATGAGGAGACGCAAATTTTGTAAAATTTAAATGTATACCTGCATAACGAAACGTTTTAGGGAAACTGCTTCAAAATTATCTCCGTCACTATCGTAAAATTTCAAATTGTAATGGAAAATTAAGGTTCCCTGCATATGGGCAGGCATCGCAATGCGTACCGTAGCAGCTCCTGTCATAAGAATAGTTTATAAGTAACTCAATTGCTTTCATTGATCAAACTACAAGCAAACCTGTTGAATCAGTATACATAACCGCCTTGGTGTTTGGATCAGAAAAGTAAAGCCCATATCGGAAAAACAACGACCTTACAAATGGTAATTCCTCGAATTCCTGTAAGGTAATGGGTTGTTTCAATAATTGCCAGTCCGCTTGGAGCGGGAAGAATTCGTATATAAACTCTTTCGGATCAGTTAAGAAATAATGGTCGTCATATTCGTATCTAAGAATATCAAAAACAAAATTTATCCTGACTAATTTTATTGGAACCATATTTCTACCTCAAGCTATCCGATTTAGTTTTATTTCCAGCTTTCGGTGCTTCTTTGGCGTTGACCAAATGTCTCGCGCCCCAGTTGCACTGGACGAATCTCCAAGCACCTGCTACGTAAACGGCGTTCCAAGAATTTCTAAACCTGTTGTCCTCAAATCGGACGCCAGGTTGGTAACCGGCGGATTTTGAATAACCTTTTATTACTACACAATGCAAACCAGCATAACTGCGGAAGGAAAAAATGTCAACATGATTTTGATTTTGAGTGCATTTGTAATCATTGTACCTGCATAATCTCTTGAAAAGAACGTGATAACTTTCTGTTCCATTTTTAATGCCTCTAAGCAGACCCATGGGTGTGTCCCCTTTTAGGTTTTCGTCAAACGACATGGTATTTAAATTCTTCACGGTAATCCATCGGAATATGGTTCTGGAAGGCATGAAAATGGCTAAATCAACATACAAAATAAATCTAACAATTCAATAACATCGTTCTGAAATTAAAATTGTTTGGGATATTAGAGTTAAGTAGATAGTTTAAATATGGAAATAAAACAGCCAGAAAATATGGTGAAAATATCCAGAATGACAATGGTTTAAGACTTGCTGAAGTACGTGATGAATATGATCTAAAAATTTTGAATCGATTTTCGACATCCACAAGTGTACATTGGATCAACCCACTAGACATATAGATTATAGAGATTCCAAATACGTTACCTATGGCAACCACATTAAAGAAAATAAAGAAAAAGACGTCAAAAAACACAGTTTCCCAGATATATGTTAGACAGTTTTCAAAATGGCTCGAAGATACGCTTAGATTGGCTGACAAGTGACACGGCCACCAACAGGAAATGCTGCAGTATGAAATGCTAACACAATGCGCGCAGGAAGGAGTAGAGGAAGATGTAGGTACTGAGTCTAAAAAAAGAAAGCAAACGCTAAGACGAACCCTGGTGGACAAAACAAATAGAAGCTCTAATAGAA
The DNA here is from genome assembly GCA_031763485.1 of Osmoderma eremita. Taxonomy (NCBI): domain Eukaryota; kingdom Metazoa; phylum Arthropoda; class Insecta; order Coleoptera; family Scarabaeidae; genus Osmoderma; species Osmoderma eremita. The sequence goes on along the minus strand of JARFOC010001072.1, from coordinate 113,916 downwards.
GAAAAACGGAAACGATGGTTAACAACAGTAGATCAAGAAACTAGGAAAATTTATGGACGTTACTGGCTTGAGGTTAAAAGGGAAGTTATATTAACACCAGTACATATTGTACCAGCACCACTACATACGGTTCAGAAGTATGGACTTCAGCAAAGAATTGGAAAGAAAATTAGAAGCAATCGAGATGGTGTACTGGATGCGAAATTATGGTTTAACGCTAGTATACCGAGTTAGAAATGAGAAAATAAAAAAAAAGATGAATATGCAAACATATCAACAAAGAAGACTAATTTGGTATGTGCACATGCGTTGAATGCGAGAAGGAAAACTGTCACAGATAATTTAAAAAACCGGAAGCATTGTGCGGAGTGATCCAATCCCAAATTCTGTACACAGCGCCGGCCTAGTCGTCAGCACTGGAGTGTAAGAAAAACAAAAACAGACAAGCTCTAGAAAAACTACAAAGAAGAGCTATCCTAGGAGTGATCAGTGGCTACAGAACAATGTCCACCAATGCAGCCCAGGTAATATTAGGTATACCGCCTATCTCTCTATTAGCGGAAGAACAGCTCAGGATATTCCGAGATCCTGAAAAAACAAAGGCCAGAAATAGAGAAGCTACCCTTAAAATATGACAAAGCTGGTGGGACGGGCTGTAGACGTCGGCGGAGTGGATATCATGGATACCCACTCCATAACTTCATGGATATCATGCAAGCATAGGAGGGTAGGCTACCATCTCACCCAGTTCTCAACTGTGACACTTCCGTGTGTACCTTAAAAGGTTCCGTCCGATTGGAGGGAGATGACCACTGCATCAAAATACGGAGAGACAGATACACCAGAGAATGCGGTGCTGCTCTGTAGCAGATGGGCCGCAGATAGGGCGGACTTAGATGATAGGGTGGGTCAACATATAGGCAAAAGAAGCATAATGGGGATAATGTTGCAGAGCCAAAACAATATTGGAGGGCAGTAAAACAATTCGTAGCCAAGGTCATTTCATACATGGGTAACTTTAAACAAGTTAGCGCAAACCAAGGAAATGAGGCAGGTGGTACAAAATAAAGCGGACAACCTCATGCTCTGATGTTATGCTGAAAGCAGTTCCCGAGGCTTAGGGGTGAAGAGAGAGGGGCTTTTAGTAGTAGAGCAGAATGAAGAGTCCTACACTACTGAGCCATATCAAGCTTGGTGTCCATTAAGGATTCTCCCCTGTCATAAAAAAAAATACGCAACTGTTTACACATGTCAGAAAAAACACCAAGAAGCAATAAACTAACAATAGAATAGAAACATTTTCTAATTAAATGAACTATCATTATCTTTTTCAAATAAATTAAAGTATAATATTTTTTTACAAAATATACCATTCATTGTTAAATAAGAAAAAATATATAAATCTACAGATGCTTTACTCGTTTTCTTTAAATATTTGATGAAACTGTGATTATATTTACGAAATGATCTCAGGGTTTTTCCTTTGGTTGCCGATTTTTTAAATATTTTTGTTTGTATGTGCATCAGATTATTTAAAATACCTTACCGCGCTTTCTCGATATCAGATCCGCATCTTCCAACGAGCTGTCTAACTAAATCCGTAAATGATTTTTGGTCTTCCTGGGCTACCTAAAATAACAAAGCAATTAAATATGTCCATCCATAAATATACTAAAAAAATACAAGTTTTCTGTTTTAACAAGAAATGTTGGCATTTTCAACATTCTTTTCTGCAAAATCAATGGTTTGAAGAAAAAGAAAAGAATAAATAATCATGTAGGTAATGGTTTTCTTACAATTTTTTTAATGAATAATATTTAATACACACACACATATTCTCCATATAAGGTAAGTCTGACATAAAATATGAAAAATTACCAGTGTTGTGGATCGTTTTGAAATAAAACTCAGCGGACTGTATATGTAATTGAACTGATATATTCGTACTGTATGTACACTTTGATAGCGTGCACTTGCTCTGAATTACGCGAGACAACGTATTTGTCTACTTTGACATAAAGAAATGAGAGGGCGGTAAGGGTCTGTTTCCCTTATATACTATTTTTTCCCGCTGCTTTTCCCTCTTAATACCTGACCATTCGTACCAACATAATTTCTTTAACAGAAGTTAATGAACACATATTGTAGATATTATATTTTCAATTTAACCATTTACCGATATTGCTATTTGATCCACGTTTGCGAACTCTATTGGATCATTGTATATTTGGAATTTGCTAAGGGCTGGTGGCGCTGGTACCGGAGCGTGACTCGGATAGGGCGGAAGTTCATCGGTGTAAACACCATCGTCGTTGCCATCCAGGTATAACGACTCAGCCATCATGTACTCACTGCGTTTTTCATTTATAAGCTCCAACATTTCGTGGCTTTGCTTCTCGACTAACGCTGCGGTTGCAGCTCTAAAACAATTCACGGAATATAGTTAGAATAACATTTTTAAAAAATTCAATAAATCTAAAGTTTCGTTCAAATCCCTTCTTTTGATTTCTATTCGAATTTAGAATTTAAAAATTAATAATGATTTTACTACATACGCCATGTATATTATCATAAACCATGAGTAAATGTTCATTTTGAGGATTTTTTTAGATGTACTTAAAATTACATAAACGATTGGTAAATACGATCTACTGCGTATTAATGCTTTCATAGTTTCTATTCTTTATAAGCATAGTAATTACGCTTTGCATGTATTAGTTTATCAAGAGATCAATCAAAGGTAAATTAGCCGGAGGAAGTAAAGTTTGTTAACTCTGTTATAAAGTTTTCTCTTTTCTCTTCCGGCAATCCACTTTCGTTTTTTATTGAAAAAAATAACTATGTGAGAATTCGACAATTTTGATGAAAGTGTATAATAAATTAAAACATATTTGTATAGATTGTATTTCACTGGCAAATTCTCAACTACTTAATTGTAATTGTAACTAAAAAGACAAATTAAGGAGAAATTTTATTATAGCTCTTGCAAGGAAACAGCTCCGTTTTGACAGCGAAAATGTTAAAAGCATACCAACGGAACCAAACACAACTTCACATCTAGCAAATGCATAGTCATGTCAAATCTAGTAACACTTCGTCCGTATTGATAGTTTTCGTATTTTTTTTAACCATAACCTATCTATATATCTGTCAAACCATATGATATGGCTTGTAATACGTGGCAACCATGTCATGTAAAGACGAAATGTCAACAGGCGGTTGTTTAATTGCAAGAGCTATAAGTCATATTTGGAGAACATCTCGCAAATTTTCTAATGTTCTGTTGGTAATGTAATTTTTTAAAAATACCGATAGATATACAAAGGTGATACATATACAGTCAGTCACGGAATTCTACAGAGAGCAAAAACGATTGATATGTGTCATTATCGTACAACAATTTATCGTAGTGATTGATTATAAACTAAACTCATTGGCGTACATCAAAAAAATAATTAATCGGTAACATGTTTCCAGGTTATATTTATTGAAATTGTATTGGAATTAATTTGACATTTTAAAGCATCATCAATAAATTCTATTTGAGAGTGTAAATGATAAGGACATTTAGATGAAATGTATAATTTTAGAATAGAATGGAAAAAATGTTGAAAATTGACCATTTTTTTACAGAGAAAGGAATTAAATATTGGTATGTGGAATATATTTGTGATAATGCTGTCAAAACTGCAACTTCAGCTGCAACATACACTATATAAATTTAGAATATTTAATAAAACATTGAAAGGTGGGATATTTATATCCGTGTGTCCACGGATCTTCTTTTAAATGTGTTTTAGGTGCAGCAAACATAATGATAGGTAAATAATTACAATCATTAATAAACATTCAAATGTAGGAAATATAATTGCTATGAACTTGAACTTGAAATATCCTATCACCGATAAACATTTAAATTGGCAATGAAACTAGTTTTCAAACAGTCCCCTGGCATATTAGCAAATTATAGTCGTAAGAAAAGCAGGAACACTATTCGTAGATGCATTTCATACTCACATACATTAAATTTTTCATTCGAAGAAACGTCATTTTACAAAGAACTTCTTACATTTCGTTTAATCCATACGCAAGGTAACTATGGAAACGGTACAGGACAAGTTTTAAAAGACATACCTTTCCAATTTTTAAATCTAATAATTGGCACAAGGTTAAGTGACGTTATATGCGTATAATAAATTAACCAATAAATATTTGACGACGTTAGTACATGTAAATACCTTTCGTGTTCTAGCATTTTTCGCGTTAATGATTCCTTCTTCTTATCCCTGCGCAACGTCATGTTTTTTTCCAGATCTTCTCTTTCCTGTTGGTGCCTCAAAGTAAGGATATTTTGATCGTCCCTCTTCCGCTTGATTTGCATTTCCCGTTCGAATCTGTTGGTCAACCGCTCTAATTCTTTCTCCCATTCGTCCTAGAAATGATAAAAAAAGACTCTCATTAAACCATTTTGAAAATACTCCACATAACAACGCGATAATATAATAAGGCATATATAACTCTGTTACTACTGTTACACTCACCGTGTAATAGAAAACAATTCTTTTCTTCTAAAATATTATTGTATGATGTTTCGTAACTATTTATTCAGGATACGTTTAAGAATTGTTTTTCTTTAGATTTTAGTCAACATCTGCGGCCCATTGATACATTTTTCCTTGAAATAAGCAGTAAACCGATTTACATTTATTATCGAAAATGCCGAAAGTACGAATACGTCATCCTTTTGACTGCCCCTAGTAACAAAGATCCTGGATCAGGTAGACAAACAAAAACCCCCTGCTTTTAATTATTCGATTTCTAAATTATATTTAATCTCTCTCTTATTAAGTATCGTTGTGTCAGATATCATTTTAATCCGTATTACATTGCAATTTCTCTGAACGAATTAATACGTAATTAGCTCGTGATTCATTCAGTAAAGCTTTGTTTTTCTAAAATATTTTTAAATGAATATTTGTCGGTCTGTGATTTGTTGAACCCTTCGCCAGGTAATTTTACAACTCTTCTTCGGGAAAAAATTCCAAAGGCAAGGTGAGTTCCCTGCTGGAGTTCCTGTCGGGAGTTCGCTTCGGGAGTTTGTTTTGGCTCATTCGCGATACAACAGTCTTCGTCCGATCAAGACGCGACAGCGATTTGTTCTCCATTGATCAGGGCATTAACTGAGTTCCTTTCCCTCCGCCCAGGACACCCAATGTTCGTCTCTGTCCGCCCGCGACAAGACAACATCTCGTCTTCGTCTGCCCAGACAAGCCCCGGAACTCACCTCTCCGTCCCTTCGAGACAGAGCAAACCGTTCGTCTACGTCCGATCACGACAGGACAGTGTTGTTTTTTTGTTGTTGTAAGTACCATGTGGTAGTGTTAGGTGTTACCTTCATCGCTTCGAAGCACATTCTTCAAGTTAGGAACCCCTAAGTCCTCCATCCAAGACTCACGTACTCATACATGGTCAAACAGCTAAGTATTCTAAATCCCGTATCGTTCTAAATTCTTTTATTCGAACTTTTTCACAACATCAACATCAGAGGTGACCCAACTCGTACTGTCGCAGCCGCGATTAACTTTAACACTATTCGTTCATACCGTTTATTATTCATTATCTATTTCAATTTTTAAATTCATGACTTTTTTATTTAAGAAATATACTTTTTAGGGTACACTTCTGTTGTTTTACTTTATTTAGTTACCAGATTCCTCAACCCTTGTTTATCAATTACATTATAAACGATTATTTGATGTTAGCCATGTTAGCCAAATTTTTTTATTATTTTTGATTAAGTAATAATCATTTGTAATAATTCGCGCCCAACACGTGGGACTCATTTTTGATTAAGTGTGAAGTGCAATGATTTGTAATAGGAGAAATGAAAATTGTAAAAATAAGATGAAATATTTTGTTTCCAAAATGTCGATAAAAAGACATTTTTAAATGGAGTAATCAAATAAACTAATAAAACTTTAATTTGAAGTTGTTTACTCTATAACCCACAAATTAATAATTCAACTTCAAGGTTTAATGTTGAAGTTACCAAAAATAATGGCGGCAAATTTGAATTTTGTTTTGTGGGAAATACAAACTTTGTAGCAAAGCTGCAGTGACGACGCGAAAAATATGTACCGCATTTGGAGATGATCCGTAAGTGATCGAATAGTGCAAAGCAGTGGTCCAAAAAATTCTTTCGGGAGATCTCAGCTTGACCGATGAAGCACAGAGACTGAAGATCATTAATAATGTGGATATTCAACAGGTTCTGGGGAAAAATTCCAGTACAACGCGCCTAGAGCTTGAAACCATTCGTTTGCACCTTCATCAGTTAGGAGAGAACTGGAATTTAAGCAAATGGGTCCTACATAAATTGATCGGTTGTTAATCTGCGACGAAAGGTGGATATTGTACTCAAATTCTAAGCGTACGTTATCATTGGTTATCGCCTACTGATACGGTACCACACCCTCCGAAAGCTTCCTTGCACCCAAACAAGATTTTATTGTGTGTTTGGTGGACAACAAAAGGAATTGCCAATTATGAGTTTTTGAAAAGTGGTCATCACAGCTAACTTGTATTGTGAACAGCTTCACCGATTACAAGCAGCACTCGTCCAGAAACAACCTTCTTTGTTGAATCAAAACAAAGTGGTACTCTTACAGGATAACGACAGGAATATCGCAAGAGTGACTCGGGAAAGAATTTCTAAACTTGGCAGAGAAACGTTAACACATCCTCCATATTTTCCTGACATTTCACCAAGTTATTACCACCTGTTTTTGTCTCTTGACAACTGTGTGAAGCATAGACAGTCCGTCAATTTTTTGATTCAAAATCTATAGAGTTCTACAATACCGGCATACAAAAATTGGTGTCATACAAAAATTGGCAAAAGGTCATTGAGTGTGATAGCAATTACTTCGATGAATAACACTGTATTATTGTTTTTTAATGAATATTTATATATTACCATCAAGAACCGCAGGAACTTATTGAGCTACCTGAAATTTACATATAGTTATATAAATTCCTCACTATGAATGCGGGTTTTAATGTATTATTGTTACCAAACGTAAATATCATCTTAAAGAGAATCCTGTCTTTAACATTTTAATGAATAACATCTTAGTAATCAGGTAAATGCTATTTTTAGATAAATAAAATCATAACCTAATAATGTAAGTTGGTAGGATAAAGTTTTAAGATTGCAGTAATGCATGCAAATAATAACTTTAACTTTTGTAATTTGCGGAGAGTTATATCGACTTAAAAGATCAGTGTTTTAAAATGACGAAATGAAATTCACGAAAATAAATATCGAGAGGATTCTATAACAAATTAACAGAAGTAATAAATATGTTGAAATTGATGTGGAATTAAATCCTTTAGAGGCATAGGAATCTCGTTTACATGAAATTCCCTGGAGAAACATTAATATATAAAATACATGTAATGAATACCTTCTCTTTGTAACTCCTCAACATATAATTATATGCACATATAAAAATTAAATATTGAAACTTTAAATGCTTTTCAAAGCGACTAACGTACAATGTCTATGTGTACATAAAAAAAGTAATGATAATTGATGAAAAGATGACATTTGGATCGTCTAAAAATAAGTTGTTATGTAAAATGTTATAACTTTTACTGTCGGCATGATGTTTTGACGAATAAAAATAGTGATGAGTCAATAGTAGTTCATGGAAAACAAGTTTTTTGAACGTTGACAGATTAAGTAATAGTTTAAGTCAATCTGTTGATACAGTATATTACAACGGGAATTATGACACCTACATTAAAAATAATTTGCTGGCAAATGCATATCCAATTGTGAATATCCATCAGGCAATAAAATTTCACGTTCATAGCTGTTATTATATAAAGATGGATGTATTTAAATAAATAAATACATTTATGTTTAAAAACACAGTGCAAATTTGAAATCACCATCAAGAGAATTGACAAAATAAACTGCGTGATTACGAAAAACGCAATGGGGTGGGTAAGATGAGGGATGCTCTAGGCAGAAATCCCGGTTGTCACATACATATCGTTAACTTTTTGTGGTGAATGTAACGGTCGATTTATGCAGCGTCCTGTAATGTAATGTAATTTACCATTTAGTGCAATGCAACATAAGATTTAACTTGAGGAAAGATGTGCGTCTATGCACAGATGTAATTTATAGGTACAGGCTGCTCTACAGTGTTTGGTTTCTTGGCATAAACATTATTTTTTAGTAATCCCCATAGAAAGAAGTCTGGAGCCGTTAAATCGGGTCACCTTGGGGGTCAGATGACATCACCAAATCGAGAGATTAGACGCCCAGGAAACATTGTTCGCAAAAGTTTAATTGTTTCCCTAGCTGTATGACAAGTTGCTCCGTCCTGTTGGAACCACATGTTTTGCAGGTTAAATTATTGAATTTGAGGAGCCGGATCGTTTTGCGCCGTATCGCGCCAGCGACAGTAAAAGACAATTACCCGCAGCGTCTTTCAAACAGTAAGGTGTGGTAACACCACCATACCAAACACCACATCAAACTGTTACTCCACGGGAATGAAGTTCGTTGATGGAGGTTTTGTAATAGCCAGGTACAACAATTTTGCTTGGGAACAAGTCCGTTCATATCGAAGTTCATATTTAGAATTTTCGTTTGGTTGTTAAAATATACTACTAAATATGTTACTGTATATTTTGCGCTCTTTCGGATACTTTAATGATGTGTCTCCCTTACGTTTTATATTTTGTATTTGTAATCAGTAAACTAAAATAAGCTTCTCTTGTATGGAGTGATTGTACAATTTACTTACGCCTGGCTATCGAGAAAATGCAATGCCGCTTTTTCAAAACTCTCCCTTTTAAACCTAAACCGCTATCGTGGGGTCTTTCGGCACCCCAGAAGTCACATTTCCTAAATTTCTTTGAAACAGTTTTCGTCACCTTTCTAGGGTTCCAGGTATATTCTCCTATGCGAATGAGATGTTATAATCTCTTATTTACCATGTTTTACAGTTTTGGCAAAAATAGCCTTTGGGGTGTCTCAACACCCCACGATAGCAGTTACGTTAGACTTTTTGGAAAATAGCGCAACTTTTTCTAACCCATTGTTTGAATTTTATAGTGATAATAGCCATTGTCCTCTTTTGGGGGAACCACAGTTCTTTGTTTTATACTTGTCGTGCATATGTAGGGGATTCACTCACTTACATTCGACTTCGGGGATTTTTTTATAAGTAGCATTGAATAAAATTGTATTTCCCCTGATTTTTGTAAAATATATATACGACTCAAATAGATTTCTTATTCGATTCGTAAGAAAACATAGTGTCAACTTTGTTCGTATTTTTCTTCCATAACACATAGCAATAGCAATAGTAACAACAATATAACAAAATATCTGACTGATGAACAGTTAGCAAATTTTGCCGCAAACTTTTATGATGATATTAGTGAATGCCCCTGATAAACGTGATGGTGATTTGAGTGATGCAGCAAGCGAACATAGTGATCACGACACATCTTCAGAGTTTGAAGTCGAATCTGAAGCCGAAACTGAAGAAGATTTGGGTGCTGTCAGTACAGACACAAGTCACTTTTATGGACGAAATCGGTGTAAGTGGTCCAAAAATTCTCCTGCTGTTTCGCGTACCAGACCCTCTAATATAGTGATTCATAGAACCAGAAGCAAAGCGTCCAGCAGTAAATACTCCTCCTAGAACACCTTCTGAAGCATGGTCTCTTTTCTTTACGAAAAAAATCCTAAATGAAATATTAGAACATACAAATGAAAAAATGACGCAAACGAGTTTTTCTTATGTACCAACGGCATGTGTCTACATGTGGGACATGTAGACATGATTAAATTGAAAGCACTTCTAATTTTGACAGAAGTGTTCAAATCACGAAGATACTAGAAGTCTTTTTGCAACAGATGATACGTTGCGAGATATTTTTAGAGGTGTTATGTCTGAAAAACGGTTTTTGTTTCTTTTGGCAACGCTAAGATTTGACGTTCAAACAACTAGAAGGAACAGGATTGACAATGATGATAAGCTTGCTGCAATTTCAGAAATTTACGAAATTTTCCATACAAACTGCACGAACAATGTCAGTTGCAGCGAATATGCAGTTGTAAATGAAAAGCTTGTTGGATTTCGAGGCCGCTCTCTTTTCGCCAATATATCAAAAGTAAACCAAAAAATTATGGCATCAAGAGTATATGCTTATGTGATTCAAAAAAGATAACCGAACCCAATCCAAACAAACTTTCGGTTCCAACACGTAGTGTACTAAAATTAGTTTCTCCAATCGTGAACACAA
>JARFOC010001072.1:57501-81595 GCA_031763485.1 Osmoderma eremita | reverse complement strand
GCTGTCCACAAGGGCCGCAAAAAAATTGAAGTTGAGCGACAATATAGGAAATTTGAAGTACAATCGAGGAATTTTGGGGGAGCGTAGAGACCGAACCAGAAGGTATGGGCAGTTGAAGTCTGTCCACAAGTGTTCCAAAAAAATTAAAGTTGAGCGACAATTTAATTGTAATGGCTTAGTCAAGAAATTGTAACCTTTCTAAATATTATCGAGAAACCTAAAGATGTATTTGAAAATATAATTTGGAAATGTTATTGTAACAATAATAAGTACGAAGAGATAATTTTAACGAATAACTGATTTATCAAATACCCCATCTAATACCTTTTCTATGTGTGTGTGACGTGTACCAGCCTGTTCTGCCATTTCTCGTCTTACCGTCACTCGTTCCAACTCCTTCCAAATATTTCTCACTACACTTTTCCAATCACCCCTTCGTTTGCACTCGTTTTCTTAATATCCTTTCTTTAAATTTCATTCATAGACTTCACTTTTCTGACTTTGCAATTTGTTTATTCTTATTTAATTCGTTGCTCCCGTTACCACCTCAAATATCCCTGTCATCATTACCACGACAATCTATTATTATGTACTGTACTGCGACGTAATGGCTATGTCGTCGGTTTCCAAACTATACTAGCAGCACACGGCTTTCTTTGTCGTCCTCCGGACTCTATGGTGGCAACTTGAGCTCGGTTAATTCAACTGGAGCTTCGTTATTTGCCTTGTAGACCCGCGATGCAGTGTGTGAAATTCCTCCAAACCCTTCTGTTGTGTGGTGTTGCGTGATGTGTAATGTTTTCATGTCAATTTACAACATACAAAGACAATAAAGTATTCTTTGATTTAGTAACATTTTTTTGTAACCATTAATTGATGCTGGCTGGACTCATATTACCCTTACTCCCTACAAAACTGAGACCGCCTTTACCGATTGAACCTCGGATATTAATGGAAACTCTAATATTAAATTCAAATACCAATCGTACAGGTGGCAGTCCTGTGCGTATTTAATTAACCCTGAAGATAAACAATTTGATGGTAGCGACAGCGTTCATGGCACACGAACCTAATACGATAGATAGAAGATCATGGCAATATGCATGCATTAATAGGCATTACAAGAGAAGATCGGTCGTTAAAAGCAAATATAAAACGAGCCACGTGCAAACAAGGTCGCTAATCCAGTTTCTAAGTGTCATGCCTGGTACAGGCATTAACATTACATCGTGAATATGTATATGGAAGGAATCGTCATGTTGAGAATAACATCTGCTGTACACTGCCGCGTTTCGATTGTTTTACGTTTAATGGTTGCGCATGAGATTCAGTAGCTGCACCAAGGTCAATATGAAGGACTGTCTTTCAGAATGGTGGTAAGTAACGCTGGGCACCCACCAGTGCGCCTATGTGTTAAAAACTATACCCACGCATCCGGCGCCCATGCAAATTTCCATCAATTAAATATGTAGGTAACGTCGGTTTTCATACGATCTTTACGATCCAAGAAACAAATGGATAATAAATTTTAATGAATTCTAAACGTGAATAACATATACTTCGCAGCACACTCGTCGAAGTCGTTTTAATGATTTTTAAAATGCAGAAATACCTGGGTGCATAAATTGGTTTTCGTTCAACAGCTTTCAATAATAATTTAATGCTCGTGACGTGCACTCATAGAACTGATAGATATCCGTGAAAGAATTGCAAGGACTGTGGGTTGGTATCACTAATACGCAGTATCGGGAAATCCACACCGCACAGATTAATTTAATAAAATTCGGGACATATGTTTCAAGAGCACGTCGGTTCCCATCATCATCCAATTCCCGAATAGACGAAAGTCATATCTCACATGCACGTTTAAAAAAGGAACTATAAACACATCTCTGACCCGAATGGCAGGTATTTACGACCGTAGGGGTACACCTGTTTTGTGCGCATTTAAGAAATATATACAGGTGTCCCTTTTCTTTCTCGGTAAATATATCTATTAAACTAGAATGTTCTAAAATTCCTTTTTCGCGATTTAGTAAGTTCGATCCTTTTTTAATATATATCGTTTCGTACGCGTCTAGTTCTCGCGGCGAGTTTACGTTTCCTAATAATTTCAAATAATCAGGAGTAATTCGATGAATTATTAACCATTGCATGCTGCTTGATCAGTTCCGAGCTTTAGCCGACAACTGAAATAACGTCAAAACATGTTCTCTTATATTACACATCTATGCATGCATATTTTAGGTGGATAAGCGAATATCCTGGAACATAAAAGCTAAGGGTGATGGAGAAATTCCGAACACGTAATTGATTTCAGCATGCAAAAGTATATGGGATCAGGCATTTTTGTGCTTGGGACTAAAATCTTGGTAATCAGTGTTATCTGTATACATAATTACGTTCTTTTGCAGAGAAACATTCAAGAGATCATGTACAAACAACGGCCTGATCTAATTTCAGTTTGTTTTATTACCTTCTATGTCAAATCCACCTCTTCCCGGTCCCCTGATCTGTTCATTCACAAAATTCGACGACTTCGGCACATTCAATGCGGACCTAATTCCAACCGAAGAACCATCCAGATGGCCAGGACCGATCTTCGGCACGTGGTTGCTACAATACACCTCCTTATCCTCCTGCCGATGCTGATTATTGTAATAGGTCTTTAGGGTTAACTTAGTGCCGCAGGTGGCGCACTTGAAACAACCACTGTGAAAGAATGTGAAATCTTTTAACGGTCCGACGCGATCCACTTGATAAACGGTGTCGTTGCACCGAAGACACGTACTCTCGTAAAAATTGGGTCGGTACATCGTTTTGTATGAATTTTGTAACATTTTTTCCGCGCGAGTTTCTTTTGCGAATGCGATGTGTTCCTTTCTTACTGTCCCGATTTCACGTATTATTACGTTCTAATACTACTGGTTACTATTACTAATTTGTTGCTTTGCACATCAATAATATAATGTCCGACTAGCACACTTTGCAATGTAATTCGTTTAATTCAGATATTACTTATTATCTATGGTTCACATCGGTAACAGTATCGGCTTGAAGTGTAGAAATATACATACATATAAACCTATTGGAAATATTAAACATTTTCATTTATTTGTATGTTCACGCATGATATACCTATCTGAATTTCTTTCACAATTCCTCAATAATTCCTCTAGGTAGGTATATATAAGTATAGTAGACAGTGAAAGTTAAAATCTTGTACATTCCTATACCGTGAAATATTTTGCGTAATGAGAAATTTGATATTATCTAACATCTAAAATTTCATCGATTTTATTCCTCATATAAAGAAATGCTGCAGTCGGAAATTTAAAAAAGGCTCCCGGATATGACCTTATTACGGGAAAAAATCTACAAGACCTTCCAGATAAAAGGAATCACTTTTTCCACTCAACTATTTAATTCTGTAATGCGAATTAACTACTACCTACCACAATGGAAAGTGGTTCAAGTAACGCCAATTTTAAAACCTGGTAAAAATCCGAAGAATATAGAAATCTACCAGTCAATTAATCTTCTACCAGCTGTGTCAAGAGTTTTCGAAAGGCTTTTCTTATTGAGATTACCTCCCATTTTAGAAAATCGTAAGATAATTCCAAACCACCAGTTTGGATTCAGACAACAACATGCTACCACTGAGCAAATTCACCGTATCGTTGATAGAATCAATTTGGATCTCGTATGAAAAAGGTATAGTTCTGCAGTATTGCTTGATGTTGAAAAGGCCTCTGACAAAGTTTGGCAACAGATAACTGTTCCATTACACGGATGGCTGTTCCAATATATCGGCCAGCCGTTTCCACCACAACAGATAGCCGTTTAATTGAAATGGGTATCAATTGCAATTGAACGGCTATTTGTTGTGGCGTCAACGGCTGGCCGAAATATTGGAACAGCACACTCGTGTAATGGAACGGTTATCTCTTGGCGCAGAACAGATCATGAAATCCAAGATGGCGGAAAAAGTATTTTTTCTTGCCCCAATATATTTCTTATGGGGAAATTGCGCTAGAAGCCCCCAAGTTTATCTACGCAAACTTAAAAATACGCTGCCAGTAAGCTATTATACAGTTCTTAAGTCCTAATACCTTAGTGAGAGATACTTCACAGTAAAATACCAGAATGCATTCACTGAACTGCAACTCATCCATGCCGGTGTGCCTCAAGTAAGTGTACTCGGGCCCATACTTTACATCCTATATACGTCTGATCTACCGATAACTGGAGCAACCACTACAGCGACTTTCGCAGACGACACGGCAATACTGTCATCACACAGCAATCCATGTATAGCTTCGGAGATCTTATAAGAAAACTCACTATATATTCAACAATGGACACAGAAATGGAGAATAAGGATCAATGAAAACAAATCTGCACATATTGCTTTTACCACCAGTAAAGTTTAACGATCAGAAAATACCTTAAGTGCGAGAAGTAAAATACCTAGGGATCCATTTGGACAGAGGCTTAACCTGAGGAACACATATCTTTAATAAAAGGAAACTATATTGGTCAATTGGCAAAAAATCGAAATTATCTATTGAAAATAAACTGTTATTATACAACGAATCACTAAAACCTGTGTGGACATGTAATATAGAGCTGTGGGGGGACCGCGTCAAACTCTAACATCGAAATTCTCCAGCGTTTTCTATCAAAGGTTCTAAGAACTATCATCAAAGCACCATGGTAGATTAGCAACAGAATCATACATAGTACGCCGCTTGGTGGCCAGCAATCATTAAGGCTTTAAAAAACTTTAATTCTCCAAAAAAACTTATACAATCTGTCTAAACACTACTTCACTGAAAGGCTAGCAATCTTACAAGTTAATGGAGTAGAAGTAAAGAAAGAACCAACAAGAGGCTGTCCACAAGGTTCGTGCTGTGGTCCGGGATTCTGGAATATTCAGTACGATTCCTTGCTTAATTTAGACTTTACAAATCAAACAAAGGCAATTGCTTTTGCTGATGATGTAGTAATATTAACGAAAGGGAAATCAGTGTTAGAAGTTGAGAACATTGCCAATATAGAAATGCAGAAGGTGATGCTTTAACAGAGAGTAACAAAATCCAATTTAATGAAGCAAAATCTCAAGTAATGTTAACGACAAGAAAGCGATCTTTGATGAGTAAAGAGTTAAATATATTCCTAAATTATGGCGTCTTGAAGCAATATAAAATATCTGGGTTTATGTATAGACAGCAAATTTAAATGTTACGAACATGTGAAGTATATGTGAAAAATGTAATGCACTCATCAATATTTCAACAAGATCTGCAAAAATTAAGTGGGGAATCAGGCAAGAGGCCTTGGGCACTATTTATAAAGGCGCACTTGCACCTATTCTATCATATGCTATACCAATATAGAAACATGCTTTACAAAAGAAAGCGAACCAGAGAAAAATTGAAAGAGTACAAAGGCTAATGAATATAAGGATATTAAGAGGATTTAGGACCCTACCGTACGATGCATCATGTGTCTTTACGGGTAATTCCCCTATCATTTTGAAATTAAACGAGATACATAACATCTATGAGAAATGAAATGCTTGTGAAGTAGTTAGGGTGGGTAATGTTCAGGAATACAGAGTAAGAAAACTCCTAATGATTAGAGAACAGGAAAAAGATAGTGTGGAGAAGTGGCAGATTGAATGGACAAATACTAGTAAAGGCAAAATAACAAAAGATATTTTTCCGGATGTTAGACTAAGACTAAAAATTATATTACCATATTCGCCAAAAATTACGACCATGCTAAGTGGACATGGAAAAATTAAAAGTTATTTCTACAAGTTTAAAATAGTAGTCAGCGATGAGTGTAAGTGATGTGGTTTGGGAGCTCAAACTGTTGACCATCTGATTTGTGTTTGTTCCATGTTAGGCAGAGAAAGAGAAGCTTTAATTAGAAATGTTAACAAAGAAGATGCTTGGCCGGTTACAAAATCACAAAAAATAAAAAATACCCTTATCACCTCGATGAGTCAAGAGCTCCTGAATACGTACTTCGGCAACTAAGTTGCCAACATCAGCAGAATCTACGACGGAAGATAATGTTAGACGTCGCATTCTGGGAGATTTGCACCACACAGAACACAACTTGAAAAACACTCAGTGTGTGTCAGTGTTATTCAAGGGGTGTTCTGTGTGGTGCAAATCTCCCAGAGTGCGACGTCTAACACCACACAGAACACAACTTGAAATACACTCAGTGTGTGTCAGTGTTATTGAAGTGGTGTTCTCTGTGGTGCAAATCTCCCAGAGTGCGACGTCTAACATTATCTTCGTAGATTCTGCTGAGGACGGCAACTTAGTTGCCGAAATACGTATCCAGGAGTTCTTCACTCATCGAGGTGGTAAGGGTATTTTTTATTTTTACTATTTCAAGCCACCGTATCCTATTATTTGTATTTTATAACAAAATCACAATTGATAGAGTATCACAGAAGTTGTTTTCTCCAGTTTATCGGAAAAATTGGATTTGAGAAATTGTCATGAAAATGTTACTATAATTTTATGCAAATAGTTTAGTTAATGTTAATGTACTTGAATTTAATAGCATGTAATATTGTATAATGGAACATGCTGAATAAATAAATTAATTTTAAAAAAATACATCGTGACCTGCAAGTGCCATATGTCAAGGAAAAAAAAAATGGTACATTGAAAGGCTAAATGTGCATCCAAACGTATTAGTGAAAAGTTTGTTTAAAGAAATCAAGTGCACAGTGGGCAGATTAAAACGTAGAGTGCCCGCCGACCTAACAACCATTAGGTGAAAAAAAAAGTTTCTTGGAACCGATATAATCTTAATATTTTAGATTATTTAAGGCAAAGGGACACAATACTGAATGTGATCCCGGCACATGATAGAGTGTAATGAAAATAGGAGATAAAATTAAAAAAAAAGAAGGTTACCAATTGTTTGTTCATTTAACCCACTTCACAACTCTTATAACAAGAAAGTTTCATTCATATTGTTATCAAAACAAAAGAAATTATTAGATAGAAATTATGATAGCAGGTAGTCTTGAATGAAATAGCAAATCAGGCGCAGATTACGTATTCCCATCTAGCATTGAAATCGCTTACGAAAGAAGCACAATTTATATTTAATTCACATAGTGGTAACTGTACACTTACATGGTATTTTTGTTTGCAAATATTTCGTTCGAGATGATTATGCGGAATAACTTATATTAACAAAAAGCGACGGACGTTACGGTCAAGTAATATGACTCATTGCGTGGAACAACTGCAGCGTAACATTAAAACGGTTAATCCTTTACGCACAAAGCTCAAAACAATATTATAAATACATACTGAATCTAGTGATGCAACTATTAGGAAAATAAGCACTCATAGATAAACCTCGATTCCCGTTTTGCAATTAGGTAAGCATAAATTTTATTCGCATATGTCGTTGTATGTCCGATATGTATGTATATATGTACACTTGTTAGCTAATCATTAAACATATAGGTACACACACACGGTCCAAAGTAATATGTATACAAATACGTATAAAACACGTACAAATACAAACGCACTATTTGAATCGCGATAGACGAACACAAATAATACGTAAGATTAGTTGCTATTTAAATAAATTTTAATTCGAATTTAAAACCGTCTATTAAATTATTATTAGATATGTACCGCGTTACAATTACTTTTTCTTATGTTTATTCCGTTTAGCGTATTTTGCGACGAAATACAACACAGGTATAGCGGTAAAATGCCAAACGCGCTGTAGCACGGCCGTTAACAAACTGGTGCCGTGGCCATGTTGCTATTGAAACATCGCGAGAATCAACCTTTCGATTTACCACGTCTTCGAGTTACCTTCACCTGTTAAGGTGTTCATGTAGAGAGCACACTTGTTCGTTAGTGCTTAGTGGTCGTCGCATAGTTAAGTATGACGTATAACACCTTACCATGATTTATTAATTTCATAAACGAATCCTATCTATTTATTTTAATTCGTATATATTCTAACATATTTTATTCCGTAGTTCAAATGCAAAGACTAAAATGTTGAAGTTTATAGGTTTAAATTTACGGACGACATGTGTAAACAAATAACACCTATTTACACCTATTTAATAGATACACATAAGATTTAAATTGGTCAATATGGCGGGAAAGGACCATCATTTGTTCTCACATATTTTGAATAAGATTTACTTATGTAACGATAGATACAGTAACAAATTAAACCGTTGTGTTGTGTATAGATATATGTGTACAGCGTCTGCAGGAAAGCGAAACACCCTGAATATTTAAAAATTAAGACTTTTCTTACAAAATCGCTCGGTTACATAAATTTCCGTCGGAGGGTGCAACTGTTAGAGAACAAATAATTTTGATATCTTCAACATCCTAGTCGCTGGGTGCCAACCCCAAAATTTTTCAAAAACGATACATTTGATTTTAAAAAATATAGTGTATGTATAGAAAATATACATAGTGGTAGTTGGTTCAAGATTTGCAGATATTTCGTCTTCCAAAATTACCCCTTTTGATTAAAAATTGACGTGTTTCAGGGATTTTATAAAGAAACGGTTTTGTTTCTTAAATATTCACGTTTCTATTTTGACGATTTTTTTCGAAAACGAAATGGTGGATTTTGAAAAGATTATATATGTGTAGACGAGTCTTTTTATTCGTCGCAAAAAACCGCTGAAATCCATCGGACATCGTAAATGACATAATAGATGTATTTCCGATAAGATAAAAGAGGAATGAAAATACGAACCAATTGTAGAAAGATTGAAGATGTATTGTGTAGGAAATTTTGTTTCCGATAGTTGCCGTTACCTCTGGTATATTTGAAATGTTTGACAACTATGCTACTAAATATCTGCTAATTATTAATTAATCTGCTATTATATATATGAAATGGAGGCATTATTAATGAAGAAGGTGATGCAGCTTCTATATAAAATATCCTAACACTTTGTAACAACAATCGATAGTCAAGTCAGCTGCTTTGCTTTCCCACACTTTAGGCAGTTACTTTCATAATCTAGGGGATAAATAAAGTGTAGTCAGGGAATTTTAATAATTTAGAAATACTTGCAATCACATAACCTAACAATTCGTCAGAAAACTGTAAAATGAACCCCAAATTTTGAATGCAATTCGGTAAAAGATATTTACAAACACCGTATAACAACATATATAAACAAAGGTATAACTCCTCTTACCAATTGTAGATAATATCACTATCTACAATATCTCCTGGCACTGGTACCACCGGTACTGTCAAGTGCTGTCAAAGCAACAGTCGTCTAACCTGTAACTAAGTTAACAAAAACATTAAAATCATTATAATTATTTTAACTACAAAGTTCTTTGAAAATTTCAATAGGACTAGGTTTGTAATATAAAACAGAACGTATGTGTTAAATCTTATACCACTTCTAACTCAGCCCCAACATGAAAGAAAAATAATATTCTTACTATACAGAGCACCGGCTGATATATATTATATCTCATATCTCATAATGTGCCATTGTTAGTACATTTTTTAATTAAAACGCAAACGTTTTGTTTAATACAAAAGTGAGATTGTTTTAATTTCATCTGGGGCTTAGATTTGTACCTTTGAAATGAAAAGAGCAATATATCAGGACCCCTTTATAGCACAATGGCCGATGTACGAGATATTATGGAGTTGGAGCAACCTCCAACTCCAGAAGTATCACGTGAAACTATTATTGGACATAAGAAACGTACCTCCAACACTCCAAAAATGCCAAAGAGACCAGAAGGAATGCATCGAGAAGTATTTGCATTGCTTTATAATGATAATAAAGATGCACCGCCATTATTTCCATCGGACACAAGTAATGGTTATAAACAGACAAAAATTAAACTTGGCATGAGACGTCCAAGAAAATGGGAATGGATGCCTTTTACTAACCCTGCAAGAACTGACAGTGCTATATTTTATCATTGGCGGCGTCCATCAGACGAACCTAAGGAATATCCATTTGCTAAATTTAATAAAGTAAAATTCATCTGAAATCGTCAATCCTTATTGCAGATGTATTTAATCATATTTAGTTTCCTTGCAGAAAGTGGATATAGCAACATACAATGATAGTGAATATAATCAGCATTTAAAATGTGAAGGATGGACGAAAGAGGAAACTGATCATTTGATGGATTTAGCTAGAAGATTTGATATGCGTTTTTTTATAATGGCCGATAGGTATGACACAGAAAAATTCACTAAGCGAACGGTAGAAGATATAAAAGAAAGATATTATAAGATATCTGGAATCTTAGCCAAAGTACGTTAAATTATTATAATTTAGTGGATTTACTTAATTTCAAATATCGCAGTTAAATGGTGAGAAGAAAGTTTACACATATGATGTCGATCATGAACGACGCCGTAAAGAACAACTTAAGAAACTGTATGAGAGAACGAATGAACAGGTTTGTTTTAATGTGCAAATTAAAATTTGATATAATTATATATCTTAACTTGTTTTTTTTTTTTACTGCAGATTGAAGAAGAGCAATTTTTACTGGGAGAATTAAAGAAGATAGAAGCACGAAAAAAAGAAAGGGAACGTAAAACCCAAGATTTGCAGAAGCTCATTAGCCAAGCTGATAATCAAAATGAAACACCCAGGAAAGCAGATAAAAAAATACCTAAGAAAAAAATTACAAATCCATCGAGACCATCAAAAATTGATACAACAGTTAGTAATTTTTTTTAAACTAAAACATATATGTTTTTCTAACATAGGATATGTTGAGTTTTTCAGACTGTAACTTTTATTAATAAATTATTAAAACGACCCGATATAAAAAATGTTTGGTCGCTCTACTGTAAATAAACTTTTCCAGCTCTGTAAATGTAAATTTTTGAGGGTAGTAATCTTTTATTTACATATCCAAGAATTTGTTTATATGTAATTTATATATTAGTTCTAAATAGAATTCCAGGGTACTGATATATATTTTGCTTTTTGTTGATCAGCATATTTTACAGGCTGCTGAAACCGCGGGGATTAAGTTTCCCGATTATAAAAACAGTGGCGTCTCCTTACGATCTCAAAGAATGAAACTGCCTGCAAATGTCGGGCAAAAGAAATCTAAGGGTATCGAGCAGATGTTACAAGAAATGGGCTTAGGTAATTTTTTAAACATTTACTAGTGACAATAAATTTATACATGAAATCACAAGTTCAATTTTTTATTACATCAGAACTAAACCCAACTCCGACGGAAGACATTTGCCAGAATTTCAATGAATTACGTAGTGATATGGTTTTGCATATGGAACTAAAGGCTGCATTAGGCACTTGTGAGTATGAATTACAGTCGCTACGTCACCAGTATGAAGCAGTTAATCCTGGAAAGGTAAGAGTATTTTTTTTTTATTATTGTGTGCGCTACTTTAAACAACATAAAATATAATTCAATACAAAAAGCAATTATTGGGCGTAATGAATAATATTTTTGCAATGGCCTTTATGTTAGCAATTGCTTAAAAATTCAGAAATTGCTTACATATGCTTAAAATGTGTTGAATAAATGAAGGAATTGCTTTTTCTAGTGTAGCAATTGCTTGCAAATTTGTAAGGTAGGTCGACCCCAGCATCATTTGCTTGTACAGTCAATTTTGGTTCTCTGGGGCACACACGTAAGTTCTTATTTATTTTCGCCAAAAATCTATAGTTGTGGGATCTGCCTTCATATTACAATTTTTTTTTGATGATTGTTTTGTTGTAAGTTTTAACTTTAGGAACTTGCGGTTTATTAAAAACGATTTTATGATCCCTTAATTTGTAGACAAATATTAACTGCTTGTTAATTTGTTCATCATTGTTATCAAATTCCTCACTTCCACTCGAATCTGCCATATCACAAATGTTGTTTTTTTTATTTTTCACAAAAAGATAACTAGATAACAGGTGTACTGAATCTGAATAACCACGTTGTTTCTGCTGCAAATTCGGCAATAAATGTCTATAAACTGTAAGAGTAAGTTGAGACTATCTAAATTTACAGGTCGAGCTGGTTGAGTACCTAAAGCAATTGCAACAAAGATGTAGGAAAGGCGGCATTTGCTTAAAAATCTTATTTATGTGAAGATCTAGCAATTGTTTAATTGTTATTCATTAGGCTCATAGTCTTAACAAATTTACTTATGTGCTTATTTGTATGTCTTCAGACCTTGACAATACCCACTCAGTTATTATCTAATAATGATCCAGATGGAAGTAAACATTTAGGTGCAGAAATTATAGATGTTGTGGGATCTCCTGGAACGCCGATAACTTAGGTATTAAATATAATCATTTGTTGTAATATTATTTGTAATAAAATATATTACTACTGTATGTATAAGTAGTTTTTATTCTCTTGTATCTTGTCTATAAATACTCAATTATGCCTTCCTTTAAATCATATTATGTTTATTATCAGTAAAAGAAAATTAAATTTCTATAAACAATAACCAATTTAAATGTAACAGTTTTATTTATAATCCTTATAACTTAATGTAAAACATTCAAACATGATAACGTAATTCCATCTTAAAAGTAACATCAATCAGAGAGTAATGATTTATGCATTGATGAAAAATAAATATGTTATGAATACATAATACAATGTACAAATCTTATGAAAAATTTTATACCTAACGGAAAGAATATACCACAAAAAATGAAGACCAATACATATATTAAATTCAAATGTCTCATTGGTAGTAACTAAATTTATGGTACTAAAATGTAGTCAGTCCGCGGTCGTTTCCTAGACTGGCATTGGTCATCTCCATTGTCAGTTGAAGTATGTTCCCGTTTCTTTTGGGTATTCTACAAATACATATTTCTCTAGGTGTGTAACTTATTTTTACTTCCACCTACCTTTTTCTCCCAATGTTGATGCAAATACCTTAATAAAATGCTTGTTTTCTCTGTCACTATCACTGTAAACCATAAAATAAGATATAGTAAAAAATTAAAAAATAACTACCTTGTTCAGAAGGATAATCTTTGGTTGGCACGTACACGGATGGCCTTTTTAAAGGCGATCTGTTGTTATTATCTACATGAAACTTTGTAAAATTACTTTCATTGTATGAGGGTAGACCCTTTAGAAACTCTGCAACAGACTATTCACGCAAAATTAGCTTGCCGCATTTAATTAATTTATTTTAAATATGTTACTCATACCATGTCTGACGTATTAATATGGTATATGTATTCCGTATATTCTAATATCAATTCTTAAAATCACTTTGCAAACCACTACCCAACAGATGATAAATGTCAAAACAGAAACTATTATACCGCACTACACACGAGCAGTACGATTACCACGTACGAATCATTCTCATACGAACCAAATCCCTACTGGGTATGGATTATGGTAAAAGGTTGGTATAGAAATTCATACAGTTATGCTTTTGATGGATATTTGTAGTCGTAAAATTAGTATTCTTGTAAGAATCGAAAAGCAGAAGGGCAATCCTGCATTTTAGGGATCCCAGTCGGACGCATGCGTCAGATACTCGAACGCCCACTCTTTTCTACAAGCGCAAATCAAAACGTCAATCGTTATCTATGGACGAAAACACAGGCCATAAAATTGATATAGACGTACTCCGTTTGCAGTGCTTAAATCAAGGTTAAAACTAATAAAAGCTAGTGTTTCTATATTAATTTACAACATAAAAATACTACAGACTACTTTATTACTATAAAATATTAACTAGCGCTATTAATACATAGATGGCACAACTACCGTCGTTGGCATGTTTACGTTTTGATTTTCCTCTGTAGAAAAGAGTGTGCGTTGTTTGGATCTGATGATTCACGATAGAGATGGGCAGTTCGTTCATTTTACGGATACGTGTCTTTAGTTCCTCTGTTTTGTTCTAGTTTATCTTACTGAACTGCATCTTTGAGTTAGTTCACTTCAGATTTCTGGATCGACTGATCGACATTTTTTGAATTGTCTATTACTCATTATATGGTTTTACTTTTATTTATTTGGTATTTCTCCGTAGAATCAATATTTATATAAGATTAAATTAAATATATTGTTTATAGAATTTCGGATTACTCCTCCCGCACGAGTATTAATTAATTCGGGACGACATGTGTTTCGGGAATACGTGGATTCCCATTATCAAGTCCGGCACCGAATTCGGTGCCAAGGACTGTGGGGCAGCACAATAAACACACTGTTCGGATTACTCCTCCCGCACAAGTATTAATTAATTCGGGACGACACGTGTTTCGGGAATACGTGGATTCCCATTATCCGGCACCGAATTCGGTGCCGGACTTGATAACACTATAATAACGGATATAGTTAAATATATGTATGTTTAAATGTATGTTTAAATATATAGTTAAATATATGGTAATAGATATGTAACTAACAATTTTTTATAAATGGTAATAAATGAACGATGAACTGCGAACTACTAAAAATAATTTTACTGATATAGTTCATTTGAATCTTCGCAAAGATACGTGTCTTTGAGCTAGGTCGTTCGCCAACTACCCATCTCTAAATCCTGACAACTCGTGCCAACCAGCAATAATATAGTAAGGATAGTTGGGGCCAGGTTGGGGCACCGCTCTGGTGGTCTGCAAACCCAACTAAAGAAATGATCGCGCCAAATCTCATATCTCAAACTTGAAAGACAGCATAATGCCAACCAAAATTCTGTTCATTCTTCTATACAAATTTTTTTCGCACAACGTCAATGACAAAATGTGCCAAAAAGTGTATGCATTTTAAGTAGCACATGTTCTCTTTCCAACTATAATTCTGTTCAGAAAGTGAGCGCACAAGTTGCGCAAAAAACACGCATTGACGGTTTCGATTAACGTATTCCTGAAAGTTATATTTACAATTGGAATTAACCTTTTCGCTTACCAGGGGGAATACAATAATCACACTGCTCGGATTACTCCTGCCCCACAAAATTGTCAAATCTACTTATTTTTCAAACACAATAACGCACCAACCAGCTTTAACAATAATTTTATTCACGTACTAAATTCTACAATAGCAACTTAAAGACTGAAGGAAAACAATTCGCTCCAACATTAATCTACTCTACTAAACAAAAATAACGACAACGATTAAACAATAAGTAAAAACCAAAAAAACTACTAAAAATTAAAGGAATTGTAATATAAATTTAAAATACTCTATGCAGACTTCTAGAATTTTACATGCCTCTATTGATCGAGTTACTCCTGGTTTATACCACCAAGGTATTCTAGTGCACCCACCCTGGTGCCACAGAGATAAAATATAGCATCACCTATTTCACAATTTCACTTTCTCCGCGAAAAGTAGTTCAATGAGCCTTCAACAGGACCCGCAATATAGCATTATATATATGCCTAGGGTGGCCTAGGGCAATGGTCTAGGGAGTACTTTTGTAGCAACGCACTAGAATTCCGAACGCGCCCTAAATATAAGATGGGTTAAGTTTGTTCGTTGTGGTACGCACCGTTTTTTTTTTAGGAATTTGTGATTTTTATGGCATGTCCAAGTCAAAATTTTTTTGTTTATGATTTTATGCGCACGCTCGTTATTCTGACTCACGGTGTGATTATCACTATCTTGGCCTAACATAAAATATTGATAACATATCGATGACAACATTGATAACAATAATCTAATGATAAATTTTTGATACAATTTTATTTTTAAGATAAATGATACATTATTTGTACAACCACACTTCAACTATATTATTTCAGGTAAGTAATTGGGTATTTGACATCCTACTTGTTTAATAATTTGTTGAGCTGCCCAACACCCACACTTTAGGCATACTAGTGGAGAAACATCTTTAAATAAACCAAAAATAAATCCAGCTACAAATGCATCACCTGCCCCAGTTGTGTCCTTTATATCTTTAACTAAAACTTTTGGTACATCGACTTTAATAACTTGCCCTTTGTTATAGATACATATAACATCTTTTGCACCATTTGTTATAATTACCATTTTTGCATATTTCCAATTTTTATTTATATTAGTATTACTTAAAACTAATGCAAACTCTAGTAAAGTTCCACTAAAATTCATCGTTTCTGATAACGCTTCATATTCCCTTATATTTCCAAACAGTACATCACAGTTTTCAATGAAATATTTAATAGGGTTGTTTTTATCTTTACAAATATATGGTGCACTAATATTAAAAACAAATAATTTGTTATTGACTTTTGAAAATTCAACTATTTGCCTAGCATATGTTTCTCGATTTGGTATGAAAAACCCTTCCATATAAAAAAAATCAACTTCATTTAATATCCCATCATTAGTTAACTTACTAAATAATTCAGTATTTAAAGCTCCAGCTGCGCCAATTGAAGCTACCAACGATCGATGTTCACCATTTACTATAGCAACTGTTATTCCAGTCGCCTTGTTATAATTTTTTTCATACCTAAAATATTCCTGTAATATCCAGATAAATTTGTAGTGCTATATTTACATAGTTTTCACTCCCGCACTTTCAAGTAATTCTTTTAAAGTGACCCCATTTTCATCATTACCTATACAACCAAACATATATGCAGTTTCTGATTTTTGGCAAAGCCATTGAAAGACTCTAAGGGTATTTTGAACACTGCCACCTGGAGTATATTCAATAGGTGAACTGAAAGAGAAATAGTGAACATTTGCATTCTTTCCGACGTTATATGCTACCTTTTAATGTCCTCCAACAATGATGCCATTACAACCTCATCAATTTCGCATTGATCATCTTCTTCCAGGTTATATTTTTCCAACAGCTGTCTGCAGCCTATTTTTATTGTTAAATCGAGTAGGGGATTACCAAAGCCTGCTAAAACTACCATGTTGTTAAATAATTAGGGTATTCCCTAGTTCTATAAGATTCTATTTGTTGCCAGCTTTTGGTTCTTTCTAGAAATAATATTTCATTTTGCTTATCACGTCGATTGTTACAAGCTCAAATAATGACTCGACTAATTATTGTACAATGAATCATGTACGAAAAATAACATTTTTAATATTAGGAAGGAATATATGTTAATTGGTAACGCATGCGTATATATTGTAATTTATTTATGTTCTTGTTCTATATAGTTCTAAAGTCCGTAATGTTCGTAATCGTGGATGATTAATTTTCATTAATGTTTTATAGGTTTATGTGAAAAGTTCTGGTATTTCATTAATATCAACGTAGTATTTGAAAAGACTTGTAATTGTCAGTTACATATTAAATACATTATATATTGAAAAATTACGTATTATAATATTATTTTGTTAGAATAATGGCCACAGCATTCAATATAAATTCGGGGATTCATCAGTTACCATCCAATTGTTATCCTGCTTCTGAATCTGATGATGAAGATTCCTTTGTCGTCTTAAATAATTCTCTGGGTCCCGATGGACATATGGATTGTGCGATTTTAAATACCGAACCAATTTCAACAGATACTATCCAAGCTTCATTGGACAGTGTTGCTATTTTGGTTCAGCAAGCATCGCAAAATAAAGAAGCGGAAAATATGACAAGTGTGGGTTCTTCGCATCCCAGTTATCGGTCATCAGAAATCAGCCCTGATGAAATTCAGGGGAAGGTGGATGATCTGATTGCAGAAAACTTGAAACTTAAAGGTAAATTCTTATCTACCAAAACTTGAAATATTATTATTGTTTTTATTATAATCCAGCCTCTTATATCATTTATGGTGTTGAGGTGTGGAGGCAAAATTTCCTCCATTCTCCTCTGTCTTGAGCTAATATTTCCATTTCTCTCTAGTTCTTACTTCTTTTTTCCAATATTTCTGAATCCCTAGTTCTTTTCTTTTTTTTGTCGTTTCCTGCCTTCCAAATTCCTTTTACTTTCATGCTATTGTCTATTCTTGTTATATGACCTAACCACAAAAGTTGTTTTCTTTCAATTCTCTCTTGTATATGAGACACATTTAATTGTTTCCTAGTCTCTGCATTTCTAATACAGTCACTTCTCGTAACTCCTGCTGTTGCTCTCAGATATCTCATTTCTGTTCTGTAAATCTTTCTCATTAGTGGCTAATATTACTAGGTCGTCGGCATACATTAATTCAGCGACATATAAATATTGCAGTTGTCATATTCCTGCCATGGCAGCTTTCAACTTTCTATGCTAGTTTTTTATTATCTCATCCACAAAGATAATAAACAGTAGAGGACTGAGTGCTCCTCCCTGTCTAATTCCGGAGCACGTAACAAATTCTTTACTGCATATATTTAGGGTTCTTACCACATTCCTTGTACACATGTAGTTGCTCTTGATTGCTGTCAATAGTCGATTACCAATTTGTCTCCATTTTAATATTTCCCAGATAATGTCTCTTGGGGCATTGTCAAAGGCATTTTCAAGATCCATAAAACATATATATAAGTTATTGTCGTTCCTCATCGTTCCTCTGTCGGGTCTAAATCCACTTTGGTTCTCATCTATGCTCTTTTCTACTATTATTCATAGTATATTTTCCAAGATAGTTTTGATAGAAAATTCAAATAAAATGCAATGTTATTCAAGTGGTGTTCTGTGTGGTGCAAACCTCCCAGAGTGCTGAAGATAGTTTTGTATATTTTACTAACAACACTTAGAATGGAGATCGCTCTATAATTAGCACACTATTTGTCACCCTTTTTAAATATAGGTAAAATTGTCGCTATAGTTGCTATGTTTTATAACAAAAAAAAAACCCAACTTATATTAACATAACATTGCTATATAATGTAACATTTACACCAGAACAATCAAATATTAGTTTGTATTATAATACAATTATTTCAAGTTTTTCCGTGCAGTGGAAGAAAATATGATTATATATAATTTTTATTTTATTAGATTGTTTTGTAATTTCAATTTATTATTTTTGTGTTGTAGAGACACTAGCTCAAAATAATATTGCTATGAAGAAACAAGTTGATACGATAATGCAGTGGCAAACTGAAGTTGTGAAGGTCCAAAAATCACATACAGAAAAATTTAGTGAAATGAAAAAATACATAGCTCTAGTAAGTTTAGGCTTATTTTCTTGAAGTAATCTAATTTTCTAATATTTTAGCTAAAAGCAGAAAATGACGACTTAAGAGACATTGTAAAGAAGTTTGAAAATCAGACTGAGGATGAAAATACAAAGAAAACAGAACAAACACCTACAAAACAAATGGAGAATATAAAACAGTTTGAACTAGAAGCTTGTCAAAAGAAAATTAAAGAATTAGAGAAAGCATTGGACATAATAAGCTTGGAAAGAGAAAGTTTTAGTAAGGAGGTATCTGCAAAACATATAGAATTGGAAAATATAATTGCTGATAAAAAATTGGTGAGTTTTACTTTAAGAATTAATGTATGGTTAATGGGAAAAAGAGTTAATTTTTGATAATTGTCCTGTTTAGTGCTCCTGTTTTTCGGCGTTTGCGGGCATTTAATACACATGCACAACGGTGGACCATGTTTTTAGATTTCGTTTAATACTTGTAGACCAATTTGGCGGAATTAATTTGAATTTAAGAATCCGTCATTGGCTATAATCTTCTAGTTAAAAGTTAGTAAACACAACCTTATATTTTTATATTCACAATGAATTAGTAATAAACTGTTCGTTATGTTATCACATTTAATACACTTTATATTTTTCACGATTATTTGAATTTTTGTAAAGGTGTAATATTATACTTTATTTGTTACATTATGCGGTTAGGATAAAATTCGGAAAAAATATTTAAAAACCATCTTGTTGGTTCACGATAGACACTTATTGTAATGTGTATTTGAGACATCATTTCATTAAATAATTGTTTTATTTCCTGAATTTTCTTTGAAGGGAAACAATTCACATTTAAGACAAAACATTTATTCACTTCACACATTGGTACTGATGTTTTTCTTTCAAACATACAAAACTGACTGTAGTGTAACTTATATGTACAACAAATTACATAAATAATATATTAAAATTAGAGGATATCTACAGAACTACACGAATATTTATATTATTTAAATATATGTCAATTTATGGTTTATTCATGGTACCTTAAGCAATTGTCACATTATGCTGTTGCTTATTTGCTTTCTTACTTATAAGTTTACGTAAAAATATGCTGGTGTGGTAGTCAAACTATAAATTTCAATAAACTGTGTTTCCAGTTCGAGAAATATTTTTCTCTGTTAAAAGTATACCTAAATAAATAATATTGCCAGTGTTTTTCAATGATTGTTTGGCTTTATAATCTTCGAACATATTGCTGTCAAAAAGGATTACATTAATACATGTTTAACTCTTTCACGAACAACCACATGCCTTTGGTGAGTTCTTCTTCACGAATGACATTGGGATCACCCACAAAAACAAGAATTCTTTAGTAAATGGTGCTTTACAAGCCAATAAATACATGTTAAATTACCATTAAAACAAATATCCCGTAAAACAACTTTCTCAGCCCTAATTTCCCGATCATTCATAATTTGGTTCTCGTTCAAGATTACTGCCAGTGCTATACCAACTCTCCAGCCATGATAAACTAAATAAATTAGCTAAAACTCATGAAAAAATATAACAGTAATAAGTACTCAAATAAAAAGTTAATTTAACAACAATATTATAATTATGTATGGTAGAATAATTCAAAATGAAAAGAGATTAGTCGCTTAATTTTAACATTTTCCGGTGCTTGTCGTACAATGGATAAAATATAACTGTTGAAAAATTCAAATGTATGTAATTTCAATTCATATCGCTTACGGCGCTGACCAGTAATAATATACATCTGACAACGTTATTTTTGGACACCTTCTGCACATGCATCACACTTCATTCAAAATAGGAGCACTAAATGGCACTATTTAATTTTTTATACCCTTAAAGTATCGAAAGTGGTTTCTATTGTTTTTTCTACCAAATATTAGATATATTACTTGTTTTTTATTTGTTGTTATTTTCTGCTTAAACCATTGCAGTTGGTGTATGAATTAGATTTGTCCAGAAAGAAGGAAACGGAACTAACTGCTACCCTAACTGAAACACAGTCTCTAAAAGATGAAATTGTTGAAATCCGCGATGCTAATAATAATGTAAGTGATGCACTTTTGTATTCGACACAAACATAACATAGGATTGTTAGTTGGCAGATCAAATTTCGGAATTACAAATTCAGAACGAAGAATTAAAATCACAGATTGCAAAAAGAGAGAAGATGTTCACAAAAGCTCAAAGTTTACTGCGTGATAGTGAGCAAGATTTATCACAAAAAAATGAGCAATTAATGGTTTCCCAGATGCATATTACCGAATTAAAAGAATCCCATGCGAAAGAAATTTCCTTGAAGGATGAAGAGATTAATTCTTTACGTAGTCAAGTGACAAATTTACAGATACATGATGACGAAAATGCTGCTCTTAGAACTCAGGTATTGTTTTTATTTTTGGATATTTTTTGCACGTCTACTATTAACAAACAAATTTCCATTTTAGCTTGAATTATACCGAAAAGATTATGAAGTAGAGAGAGATCAAAGAAAGGAATTGTTGAACGAGAAAATTAAAATTACTGACGATTTGCAACAATTGCAAAGACGCAATCATCAACTGTTTGAGGAAATTGATCAGTTGAGGTCTGGATTTGTGCCTGTGAAAGAAGAGGAGGTACCAGCTGCAACTTCTTCTGCAGTAAGTTGTGCTTTATTGTAGTTATAGTTAGAACTAAAACTTTCCGTTAAAGATATTGGCACAGAAGTCAGTGAATATATATAATTATGTTTTTGTTGCTTTTCTGTCATTAGTATATTGGTTTTGGAATTATTGAGATTGGAATTATTGAGATTTTCCTCATTTCTTATAGTAAGTACAGTAAAGCTCAGCTAATCCAGATTAATTAAAACCAAGACAATCCAAAGTAGTGAAACATCCGGATTATCGAAACCTTTTTAAAAGTTAAAAAAATAATGCCCAAATTATGTATTGCAGAGATTTATAAACTCAAACTACAAACTAACATAGAAAATGTTACGAAAAACGAATATCCATTATTCTAAATACAAACTAAAATATGTTATGTCGTACATAAAAAGTATATAAGGCAAAAACCAAAATTTATAAAACTAGGATTTAAAAAATTCACTAAGTTTTGTTTGTTTAATACTGCACTGCTTGGTTTACATTGCGCGTTCGTAGTATGGGCAAGGTATTTCATTTAGTTCCCTTCTCCTCAGCCTACTGAAACAATGAATTGCCTCATCAGGTTTCACTTTCGAATCAATCCTTACTTCCTCTTCCGGGTCTCTCTCATCACTATGCAACAATAAATGCTTTTCATCGCCACCTATCCATTCACAGATCTCTGATTCCGTTAGTCGATTATTATCAGTGGTAACGTTCTGCAGCATATTATTAAATTCGGCAATTTCACTATGCTCGCCGCCGACTGATTCACGTCTTTGATTAAGTAGAGACAATGGAGCCAGATCTTCAGAATCCCTATCAGAGTCTGAAGCATCATTGTCTCCATTAAAAAAAATATGTTGTGCCAACATCTGAATTGCGTCAGGAGTGACTTTGTCTCAAGAACTAGCTAACAGAAACACGGCGTCCTTTAAATTCATATTTTTTATAGTGTTAGAAATGTCGCTCTCTTCAAACGACAAAACATGCACCGAAGAGACTCTTGCGATAATACATTTTAGTCTGTCGAACTAGCCGTGGAAGGATAAATTTTGGAATTTCGTACGCACGCCCGCCATGGGACGCGTTTTAGTATATACATTCACTAAATTCACTGACTATGTGAACAAACAATATCTGCTATTTATTATTTATTGGTTATAAACGTGTCGTTTTTTTCTATTGCTTTACAGTCACCTCCGCTTCAACGGCAATATTGTCCAATTTGTAGTCGAAAGTTCGCATCACTTCACATGTTACAAGATCACATAGAATATTGTTTGGCAAATGCAAACACTTAAATACCACTAAGGGTTTTAAACAATTTTAATCGGCTTGTGTGTGTTTTCCTTTTTACATACATATATTTTTAATAAATCCGCTAAAGAGGGTTATCTTATGTTTTCATTTGTTTATAAGAGATGTCACCCATGAATACACAGTAATTACCTAAAAATTGACTCCATATACAATGTTTCTTTTACCGAAATAAAAGTAATTTACAAAAGGCATATGGTGGAATTTAATTAATTACCAAATAATTTTGCATTTGAAATTCTAGGTCCTCAAAGTATTTATAATCAATCTTTGTTATTTTATTTATTTATAATGTACTTTTTACTAAAGCTGTAAATGAGCCTGCAGTTTGCAATTTGTGACAAGTTAGAAGATTGGGCTGCAGAGAATCATGCATTAGTTCGCGTATTTTTCGAGGATCATTTTGACTTGGTTTGACTTTAGCATCACAGCCGACTGTGGATTTTGGATATGCGCAGTTTTTACGCTTTTAAGAACTACTTTTATGTCGGGTAGTGTTTAAAGCTTTTATCAAAAGTAACTATTCAATGCATCTATCGGAATCTATGTTTTTAACCTTTGAAAAGCCCCTCTGAAAGCGTTCAGGGGAGTCTGAAGGTGAAATTATGTTGTAGTTCAGGTATTTTAGAAATTTTGCGTTATAGTTATGTACAACCTTGTAGCTTGGTTTTGTACTACTATGTTAATATTTAAGCAAATGAGAAGAATCATTAATTAGATGTAGTATTTGTTATTAGTTAATTTTCTTGCTTCCCTCATCTGAGTGAAACAAAATTTAGATATGTGTTATTATAACCGCAGGTAAGAAGAAAATATTTTCCAAAGTTTGTTGGAGTTAACACTTTCGTAAAGAATTTCTTTGGTTGTCTCTTTGTTTTAGTTTTAGCTACTGTCCTTGTTCTATAATTACTTAGAAAGTTGATTTGCGAAACAACGAGAACACCAAAGATTACTAACGATACTAGAGGCTTTGAGCTTAAAGGCATCCGCACACGGGTCGACTGGCACTCGAAGTGACTGCGACTCGAACTCGGCGCAATTCTGACTGCCAATG
>JARFOC010001072.1:33142-48623 GCA_031763485.1 Osmoderma eremita | reverse complement strand
AGAACGACTTTTCGGTACTTTCTTTTCAATTGCTCACATTATGAATGGTCATTTTGGACTCAGGGAAACATGCACTTGCCGTTAATATGCATATAAATCGCCAAATCGACGGTCCCTATTCGTAAGTTTAGCCAATGAATGCATAGTAATATCAAATCTAGTGACATTTCGTCCTCGTAGGATTTCTTCAATTGGAGCGTTGCCAGTTGCATAGATAAGGTAAGTTGTCAATCTGTCAATGCACTTGACATTTGTCATTTTGGCTTTCTTTTTAGTATTGATAATAAGGGTATTGTTCTGGTGATACGAGTGGCTTAACTGGGATGGTATGAGCTGAAATTTTAAATAATGAGGGAATAAAGTAAATGGCTGCGTTCGAAAGACACAACGTTTAGCCAACTGTTAAGTGTTTTTCTCTGAACGCTAGCGTTGTATACATTCTTACTGAGCGGACGCCATTTTTTCCAGCATATGAAACTTGCTTTATTTACGTTTGTAATGCAGCGGAAAACATAATCTATACCCACCTACATCTATTATAACGGTTTTAAGAAATGGCTTTATTTCAAATCGATCATTTGAATTTTCTAAGGTATAATCGTCCTCTGTAAAAAAAATATTTCATTCTCCATAGCAAATTTTGGTGAAGAAAATTAGATAAAATCACAGTAACGCCATAACCTCAAAGTGTTTATTACATAAATTCGTGTCTGTCACCACAATCACAACAAATCCTGAAGTCAGCGTTCGAAAAACTAAACATGTTGAGTAAACGCGTTGTAAACGTTGGGGCAGCGATTTGTGTATTTCGAACGCAGCCAATGGCTTCATTTGTTGACCTTGAAAAGTCATAGATGAGGAGGACACAAAATCGTGTTTGTCTTGGCTTAGTATTATAAGGGTATTATTAAAACATGGAAAATAAAGAGATCCTATGAGTAAAATTATTTTGCGAAATACTATCCCAATTATAATTTCGTTGAACACACATAATTTTTTAAACATAAAGGCGGGAAGACACTAAAGATTTGTAATCCTTTATGGAAATAGGTTTTAATAATTTGTATCATTTTATTTCTATTTCTATATAAAATAGCCATCAAACAACCATGAAACAAAGGACAACAAAACGCAGACTTACAAATAAATTATCCTGTAATTGTAAGCAGTATTTGTTATTAAAATGAACTTCTTCTAATTCGGTATAAACGCATTATTTAGCACATTTGAAATTTCAAACGTTCGTTATTCAAGTAGTGATCTGGTGCAGTGTATGGATAGTACGTCTAATATTTTTTTCCTCTGTAGATTCTACTGAGGATGGCAACTTAGTTGTCGAAATACGTATCTAGAGTTCTTTTCACTCATTAAGTAAGTAACAAAAGTATTCAAACACTATACAAGAACCCATACGTGGAATATCGTACTATTATACCACAGATATGCTTTTATACTTTGTGACATAACCTCAACTCTATAATCGTTTCTATAAGACTGCTCTTAACAACGGCAATACAAGTTATTATAAACCGTTACATAAACGGTAAGATATTGCGGTATTACCGCGCCGCAAGAGCAAAATATGAAAATGGAGCGATTACCATAAACAGGCGTTTAATAAGCGGTGAGATGCCTTTGAAGTCACAAGTTATGAAAACGAGGTTGATAAACATCAAATAATCACAAATGATAGCCACATGAGATGAAATTTTTGTTAAAATTTCGTTCATAGAAAATCTACAAATTCAAGTTTTCAAATTGAGCTCAAATGTCATAGGGTACTACCAACAACCAATAATAAAATTCCCAAATTTTGAAATTATCGTTTTTGTAAAAAGATACCCTAAAAGTGGCAAATTAGAAATAAAATAACTAAGATCTGGTGTCATAAGACATTTAATAAGACCTGTCTGGTAACTAGCGCCAACATCCAGTGGCGGGCGCATAAAAGTTTACACATAAAATGAATGGTCAGAAATGAATTATAATGTGTACTCAAACACTTACCGTGACTACACATTGAATTTTGACGCCGGCGTTTCTACTGTAAATTGTGTAGCTTTTTCCAACATTGGTCGTTTTCGCGACGTAGGCAACAAACGTAGAACAACGAAATAGTATTTACGACAGCGTACGTGTATACACAACAAATCTCATTAAAACTCGCAGTTATACTGAAGATTGTATGGAATCTCCGCCACTGCCCATTGGCGTTAGTGAACAAGTCTACTTGTGACAGTGCCTGACCCGTTCTTTAATACACTATTTATGTGGCTTTATTCAAACTATATTTGGGTAAGTATAATTTTTCTACAGCATAACGAAGTTTGGTATATTTATGTTTTATTACTAAGTAACTCATTCACTTTTTCTTCCAACTTCTTTTGTATGTAATTTGCATCATGCTAAAACAATTTTTACATTAAATATCACCATTGCTTTTTTACATATTAAATTATACCTGAAAAATATATAAACCTTTCATTGTAAACACAACTAATTCCTTAACACCGTCACAAGTAAGATCCACATACTTTACCCGAAATATTGGGCTCACAACATTCTTAGTTTCCATTATTCTCCATTCTTGTTCCCCTTTATTCATTTTATACAAGAGAAGTTCCTGAAATGTGTAAATGTTTCAAGGATCTGATCCTAAATTTAAATTATTTCAAGTTCTTCAGATTAAATTCTACATTAATAATTTAATTTACCTGTCTACTATTTCCAAGAATTATTTCATCATGTCCATCGAAGTCGAGATCTGCCACTTCAACACAAGATGTAACACTAACTGGATCGCAACGTCGCAGAGTCCAATACTTATCCAATCCACAATTTAAACAATCTCTGCAGTAATGGAAAATGTTAGCTGATACATATTTTATTTATGAAATTCCGCCTGAAGGCTTATATGTACCTGAAAAATACTGAAGGCAAAGATGTGTTTGTAACAATCACATTTAACACTAATTGTTCTTTATCTCTTCTGCAATCTGGGTTCTTCAATGGCTTGATGAAACCTGGCTTTGTTGCAACTACATTCTCCGGATAAATTTTTATATGTGAAACATAACTGATAAAATTTGAAGAATGATTTATCAAAATCGTTTTAGTTTTAACGCAGACTTTACACAGTCTAATGTATCCAGTTTCTGTTCCAAATACAGTTAAGCGCCTGTAAGAAAAATTCTCTAAAGTACTAAGTTTGCTTTGTAAATACAGTTAAGCAAATACTCTTTTTTATTTTTCAAATAGTAAATCTCGATCCAAGTGACAATGGTCGGAGAACTGTAAAATTCTGGAAAATAATCTTCGGGATCCATTTCTTGATATGAATGTGTATTCATGTCTTCGCGAAATATGTGAAATAGGTTATCGCTCCCAGTTAATAAAAATACCATCTACAAGAAATAAGGTAAATAATAACTTTAATCAATTCAAAAGTTCAAAATTCCCGTCAAAAATTTAATTTTTTATCATAAATAACGCCGCGTTCAGCGACAATCTTATTGCAAATAATATTAGAAAGATGTGAGAATCTAGTTAGCAGATTATTATCTTTTTGACAAGCAGTTACTCAGTACACATCGACATTAATTATAATTCTATAATAGAAGATTTAAAATGTCGATTAGCACTGTTCTTTACGTCCTGACGTTATTAAGCGTTTGCTTGGGTAATGAAGAATTTCCAATGGAGTATACGGATGAAACTTTCTCAAAGAACATAGGTCAGCATCCAACGGCACTGGTGATGTTCTACGCCCCCTGGTGCGGAGCTTGTAAGAAAGTGAAACCGGATTTTGCGAAAGCCGCTAAAGAACTGATCAAAAGCGATCCCCCAGTTACACTGATCAAAGTGGACTGCATCGACTCCGGTAAAAAGACGTGTGATTCCTTTAATGTGGGTGGCTATCCAGCTCTGAAAGTATTCCGGAACGGTAAGGAGGCAAAGGCGTATTCGGGACCGCGTAACGCCTCCGGAATTGTAGAATACATGAAGAACGAAGCTAGTCCCAGCGCTAAAGAGTTTAAGAACTTGGTAGAATGGGAAGAGAACACCAAGGACGCGAGATCTGTAGTGATCCTTGGAGTATTTAGCGAAGAAAATGAATTGAAGAAGATTTTTTTGAAAACCGCCGATCAACTACGTGATAAAGCGAAATTCTTTTACACCTCGGCGAAGGAGGCGTTAGATAAATACGAAATTAAAGAAAGAAGTGTTATTCTCATACGTCCGCAATATTTACGTAATAAATTTGAAGAATCTCACATACGATATATAGAGGATCCATCGCTAGAAGGGCTGAACGAGTTTATTCTGAAAAATTATCACGGCTTGGTCGGTTTGCGTAGAGAAGGGAATAAAAACGACTTTAAACTACCTTACGTTGTCGCCTTTTACGATATCGACTATAAACTGAACCCCAAAGGCACTAATTACTGGCGTAACAGAATTTTAAAGGTCGCGCGGAACTACAAAGGTAAAGTGACCTTTGCGATCAGCCATTTTGAGGACATGAAAGAATTCAGCGATGTGGATTTCGACGAATCGCCGATAATCTTTGCTAAAAACCCAAACAATGAGAAATTTAGAATGGAAGACCACTTCTCGGTTGACGCTTTCGATAAATTCGTTCGGAACTTCCTAGACAACAACTTAAAGCAGTACGTCAAATCAGAAGACGTAGATAAAGACGATCCGGACTCCGTTGATAAGGACGATCGTGTTATGAAAGTTGTCGCTGACAACTTTGACGAAATGGTAATTGCTTCAGAAAAACATGTTTTGCTTACGTTCTATTCACCCTGGTGTGGCCATTGTCAAAAATTAATGCCAACATTGGGCGATTTAGCTGAAATTATGGAAAACGAAGACGTTTTGATCGCCAAAATGGATGTTACATCCAACGACACACCCGCACCGTTCAAGGTAGATGCGTATCCAACTATTTACTGGGTGCCTAAGGATGGTAAAAACGACGCAGTGCAATACGAAGGTGGTCGTCGTTTGGATGATTTTCTGCATTACATTTCAGAGAAAACTGGGAAAGCATACAAAAAACGCGGTAAAATGAAAAGATCAAAGAACAAAGATGAATTGTAGATGCAGGTTTTATTTGTGATTAACATTTAATGTATTAGTTGTCAAACTTATCAACAATAAATAAATTTTGATTTGATCTTACGTATATGAAGATATCAAACCGTAGAAAAAGGTAGGCAGCACATTTTTTTAAAACCCTTATAATAATTCAATAATATGCCAATATAATATTCAAATAATATTATATTTGGCATGGCCTATGCAGCACATGCGCACATTGTTTATTACACAAGTAACCTAAAAAACCATTTCTCCATATAAATCGCCTTATAATAGGCAGTCTGCTCTAATAAACACCAGTGTCCCTGTATTTATCTAAATTTAAAAAAATTATTCAAAACACTTTTCAATCGCTTGCTCACACATTAATACTACTAATATTATTCATATGTACATATGTTAATTTACATACTTCTCTGTTAACGATTTCATCATTTTTCCATTCTATTAATTCCGTATGGCCGTGATAATGAGGTATAAAATTGAGTTGTACGTTCAAGCAATTCTGGGCTATGCTATCGATATCAAATTCACCGTTATCTTCATATTCAGAGTATATATTTAGATAGGTTTCCATCGTGTTCAAATCTCTGCTATTCTACAATAAAAAATATTCATATTTGCTAATACCCTTGTATTATTCCTACTTTTATTATTGTAATACCTATAACGAAATCATTTTTGTCCTGTGATTTGTTAAAGGCATCCAATGTGATTATTTCTGCACTTGCTGGAATTTTTTTAATTAGCAAAATGCAACTTCATAAACGAAATTAATCTATAGCAAAACTTACTTGGTATATAAGTAAAGGACACTTCTTTAACGGAGGGTATCAACGTTGATTTGCATCTCTCCAAATATTCGAAACAGAACACTTGCCTCTTCAGAGATGAAACGATAATTTTTATACTACCATTTATCAATTGTAAAAAACTGATCGTGTTTATGTTGCCTTGTGAAGGCATAGGAAAATAATGGGCGTGATTTAAATTTTCCATGATTGATTTTTAAATTTCCCGCTGTTTATGCCTGAAAAATAATAAACAGATGTTGAAGTTTTAATTCTTTTTAACGCGGTAGATTACTTTCATATACAAAAAAAAAATTAAATATGATAATGAAATATTACGCAACAATGTTTTTAGATTATATTTCGCCACTGTATGTTTTTATTCCGGTAGTCTCAGTTTTTATTTTAGAAAGTTCCATGTAACTTCGAGCACACGTTCTGTTTACTTTTAAATTTGATATATTTTAATACATCTACAACAAAAATATCGTATCACAAGACGAACAAACAAGAGGGGACGAGTCAAGACGAGTTGTGGCTGGCAAAATCCGTTCACTCTGTTTGTCAGACAACAGTAGATAAAAGATACGCAACAATACTTTTTAAATGCTATTATAAAACATTAATTATCGCAGATGGATAATAAAAACATAGTAGCAAACGATCACGCACGTACTATCATACACATTGACATAGACTGCTTTTATGCTCAAGTGGAAATGGTAAAGAACGAAAACCTAAGAAATGTTCCATTAGGAATTCAACAGAAGAACATAGTGGTTACAAGCAATTACGTCGCAAGACAGTGCGGTATTACCAAATGTATGTCCGTGTCGGATGCGTTAAAAGCATGTGCCAACCTTGTGTTAGTGAATGGAGAAGATCTACACGATTACAGGCAGATATCATACAAAATCACTTCACACTTACAAAAATATAGTACTCAAGTGGAAAGATTGGGACTGGATGAGAACTTTATAGATGTTACGGACATTGTTGAATCTAAAATAAAAACAATCGGTGCTAATGTAAGTCCTGTGGGGCATGTATTTGGAGACTCGGAAGAGGTGTGCGACTGTGGTTGTAGGTTACGTTTGTCTATTGGATCAGTGATAGCTCAGCAGATACGTGAATCGATTATGATGGAATTTCAATTAACGTGTAGTGCTGGTATATCTCATAATAAATTATTAGCAAAGCTAGTGGGAAATAAATACAAACCGAATCAACAAACGACAGTATTTCCCAACAGTACATGTGAGTTGCTATATTCGTTAAATAAAATGGGTGATATACTGGGAATAGGACGAGTAATGGTTGAGATATTGGCGAATGTAGGTGTTTGTAGCATTACAGATCTCCAAAAGTACGATTATGACAAATTAAAATCAACATTTGGTGAAGAGAAAGCTATACTATTACGGAATTTGAGCAATGGCATAGATAATTCTGTAGTAAAGGTATCAGGAAAGCCACAAAGTATCGGTCTAGAAGATAGTTGTAAGAATATCACAGCCATAGGTGAAGTTAAAGATAAACTCAATCAATTGTTGAACCGCTTGATGGTTTTAGTAAGCGAGGATGGCAGAATACCACACACAATTAAGTTAACCATAAGAAAATTTGATAGCGCCACTAAAATGAGTAATCGGGAATCGAGACAAACAAACATAACTTCGTCTCTGTTTTCCGTAACGAATAACGGCATTGAGTTGCCCCTGAAATCAAAACAAAGATTGATATCGACAATAATGACCTTATTCAACAAACTAATTGATGTTCGCAAACCATACCATGTAACGCTCCTTGGTTTATCTTTTACGAAGTTTTTGGAAAGAATGAATGGGAAGAGTTCGATTACCTCATTCTTCCGAAAGAATGTCGAAGTACAATCAATTACGAACATAGAAAACAAAGATGAAATTTGTATTTCCCCTATGGATTATTGCACGTATTCCAACGACTTTAAATCCGATGGATCGGAATCTGAATTCGAGCCCTCCCCAAAGAAAACAAAACTTACAAAATTGATTGCAAAACGCAGATGCTTTGCGTCTGACGATTGTCCCTCACCCTCCAAGTTGAAGGTAGCGGATCTACATTTGAGCAGCAAGCATTCCTCGTCGGAAGACAGCTCCGATTCTAGAACTTCGTTTTCGGATGACAACAGTAACATATGTTGCCCGCAAAACGTAGATGTTGATGTGTTTAAAGAGTTGCCAAAAGAATTGCAGCAGGAGTTATGGGAGGATTATAAGAAACAAATGAATGAAAAACAGCAAACATTACATCAAATCAAGAAACCAAAAGTGAACACTTTATTGAATTATTTCTTGAAAAATTGATTGGGGTTCTATTTATGTGATTAAGTACAGTAATTATTACTTATCCTCAAAGTTTTATCTTTTTTTATATGTAGATATCTTAGTACTATTTATGTAGTTTGTAATGGTTTGTAAATAAATCTTTCTTAGCCTTTTTTACTGCTTGTTTAATTGTGTTATTATTTTTTATGTAATATTCAAACAGTTGGGCTCATTTGTGATATGTAAAATTACTTGGAGTTCTTATTTACGTTATCGCTTATAACCTGTTACCAAAGCTGCTACTTTTGGTAGGAGTTAACATAATGATAGCCATATATCCATGAAAACGATAAACTGTTTTGTACTATAGGTTTCTATTTGCGTTGCACAGTCGCGGTTATACAGTTGCAGTTATTTTAAATGTCAGAATAGTTTAAATTTACCGCCAGAATTTTTAGTGTATTTTCATTCTTAGCGTTACTGTCCTGACTAACATTATTTATCATACGCGACTCTAGTTTTTATATGTTTTCTTGCTGTTCTTGTTTTTATTCTTACTTTTAATTTAATTTACGAAAATTAATGCTTACATATTTGTTCTAACAGATGAGATTGCCACTGGCGCAATAGATGAGCAATTCACGCAACTATCTTGACATTTAAAATCACACTGTTTACATGTGGTAGCCATATATTTTCATTAATAATTATCAACAAAATTAACAACCCATTAATAAATGAAAGAAAAAGGTTTCTTGACCGGATAAGTATGAATAAATAAAATTACCATTTTTTATTAAAACAGTGAATGTGCCGTTATAGATATATAAATGGGTGATTGTAGTAAGCAGTAATAAAGCAATAAAAAGATAAGATACTAATTACATTTTATTTAGAGTAGGGAATTTTGTTGAACGTTTTACAGAATCCGTCTCTATTATCCAGACATGCGCTTTTTTGCATACAAAACAGTAGCTTTCATTATATAAATTGAGTTTTAAATTCTATGACGGACTATACCTACACAACAATATACGGAAAGATCTAAAAGTAGAAAATAGTTGGCAGTACATTTTTTAAAAACCCCAATAATTTATATTCGCTGCATTAAAGTTTTACATCATGTGGGTTTTTGAGGTTATTTGTATCATAAGCAAAGTGGGAGTGCGCTGCAATGGTTAATTTTATGCAGCCAATTATTACTTGAATTATTATAGGGATTTTAAAAGAAAAATACTGCCAACTATTTTCTACTTTTTAACCTCTCTGTATATACAAGGCTAACATGTAATAAAAAGAAAGCGAGTTACTGATATTTACAATGTTTTATACTTTTAGCACCGTTTCGCTGATACACTGACATAAATCTACATTAATGTACGTTTAAGTTCCACAACTTGATGAAACATATTGGGTAAAGTAGTTTTTCTCGATTGCTGTTCTGTGGTTTTGATTAACTGTTACAAACTGCTAACGGTATTTAG
Organism: Osmoderma eremita; assembly: GCA_031763485.1. Taxonomy (NCBI): domain Eukaryota; kingdom Metazoa; phylum Arthropoda; class Insecta; order Coleoptera; family Scarabaeidae; genus Osmoderma; species Osmoderma eremita. Next base: position 38,933 of record JARFOC010001072.1, on the reverse strand, counting down.
CAGTTGAAAAGTAGCAGATGGGTTCGGTAACACGGTAACCTATGACCTGCTATGACCAATGACGCCCAACACTTGGATCACAGAATATCTACTTGGATGTCGTGAAATATGACGATTGGTTTTAATGAAGTATGAAAAAGACATTACTTTTCTTCAATTTTTGTAATGCTTTAATTAAAAGAGAAATATGTTTCGCTGTTCACGACATTTATAATATTTGTTTGATTTTCTATTCCAAATATTGTGATTTTAAGTTGTGAATAGTGCTCGAAAACTGTTGTGTTGTGATTTTATTTGGCGCAATTTTGTATGCGATTCCCGCAAATTTGTACTTCCAAAATAGCCTATGTTTTGTTATTGTAAACGATTTTACATCTATGTTATGTTTGTTGTTATCAATTCAGTACAAGGGCAATGAGTACGGATTCAAAACCAAACGCTGAAGAAGTAAAGAAATGTGTAAAAGGTATTTATTTATTCAATAACGCCTTACCTTGTAATGCTTCTTTCGCAAATTTTAAGATGCTGGCGCGTACGAGGAGAATATGAGTTATGATGATATGCTAGCTTACTACTTGGCGATAAAATCGTCCGAAAGTACCGCTCAGCAAGAGGAGAAGAAACGACATGTTAGTGAAAATGATGTTCCCAAATGCAGCAATGTTGCTAAGACTAAAGGACCAATACCAACATTGTCATCTTTTAATTTTCTTGATAGCGATATGAGTGAAGGTGAGAAGTCACCTGTAGGCCAATCACCGAAATTGAATGATAAGCTGAACACACCAAAAATGCCTAAATCCAAATTTTCACTATTCAAAAATGACAGTGAATCTAAAACAAGTAATATTAAGTCACGTAAGCAGGTTAAAGTCGATGAGTATGATGCATTTGGTTGTCCAGAGTTAAAGCATAAACCTTTGGATATCATTTTTTATGACAGAAAATATGAAGTGCCCACATATTGTAATCCGAAGTATAGTGAATTTAGTACCACGCAGAGAGCAAAAGTTATCCGCGAATTTCATAGAGCAATGTTAATGAGGTTCGACAAATTACAAAGACAATCTGTAAATCCTATGCCGTGGGGGAAACCAATATTGGCAAGCGAAAAATTTCAGGGAAGCTTCGATAAGAAATCACCTACGGATGATTTTGAGTTCGTCAATATGGGAAACGAACAGGAAAATGGCGAGTTGCAAGAGATATACACTTCAAGATTCGGTCGGCAAACCAAGAGGAAGCTATACACGGATATGTCTGGGGAGGACACTGATTTTAAGAAGTACAAGAAAGACGAGGATAAACCGTTCGAAATCGAGAAGAAACCAGTCATCAAGAGACAGAGCCTCAGTAAACTTTCGAATCAGGACATTATGAAGAGGTCCAAACTGTTCTCGGAAGCCACCAAGGAGAATACTCGGTGTGAGAAGTTATTCGATAAGCTAAAACATGATGGGGATAAGGAGACGCACCATGCGGACGAGAATGCCGAAAGTGTGAATGGTATATTGAAAATTAGTAATGATGAGAATGATATCGATATTATCCCCAGCTCTCAGAATACCGACGACGAGCTCAAACCGAAAGATGTTAATTTTATTCCGAGGAGGATACCGCCACCTCTACGCGGTCGTCGTGGTATTGGCGGGAGACGTACACAGTCGTCAGGTATTTAAATTACTTGAAATGTGTAATTTAGGGTCTGAAATGCACTGCTACTTTCAGATTCTTCGAAATCGAAATCAAATACTCCTAAAGCAGGTTCTTCGACTAGTATTAGGGCTCAATTACCGTTGTCACCGAGTAGTGGTGCCACTTCAAGCGAGCAAAATCAAAAATCGCCATCTGAGAAAAGGATTTGTCCCATATGTAGCAAAATGTTTCCACAGGATGAAATAGAAGTGAGTTGTTGCTTGTTACATAAGTACGCACAGTACAGTTGCAAACATTTACTTTTGTACAGGAAATATTTACTTACTTACTTAGACCTCAGCTTTTCTGCTTTTCGGTGGAGTTGAGTTTTGGTGTGTTTGTTTATCCTCTGCTTTCTGTTTCACTTCCTCCCATTTTACTCCTCTCTTGGGTGGAAGGATGAAGCCTAAGCAGCTGCGGGCTTGGGCTCATCCTTTCAGCTTCTTCTAGGTCATTCCTTCTTCCATCTTCCAATCTGCTTCGCTTTGTAAACTTATGTCACCAATCTTCCTTTCCCCATTCTCATTTAATGTCCAAGCCACCGCAGTTGTGCCCCTTCTATAATTGTTTGAACATGGTCGATCTTTAGATTTTTCCGAAAAGTTTCGTTCCTAATTGTATCGCTTCTTATTTTCCCTTCAATTTTTCTTAGGAACCTCATTTCAATCTGCTTTTTTTTTCTCGTATTTGTTCATGACTCACTTGTTAGCGTTGGTTTCATTATTCATTTTATCTCAGTGGAAGCTTCTCTTTTTGCCAAGGAAATTTGTTTTTATTGAAAAATCTACGCGTTTTTGATATTCTTTTGTTAACTTCATCATCCAAATTTTCTTTATTATTTATTACCACTCCTAAATACTAATAATTATTTACCTGTTCTAATTTTTCCCCTTCAACTTTTAAATTCTGTTTTTCTTCATTTCTCCCTAGTATCATAGTTTTAGATTTCCTCATATTTCTTTTCTTAAGTTCTTTCTCAAATACATTTAAATTGTGCTGTAGCTGTTTTTCTATTTCTCCCAAAATTATCAAGTCGTCTGCGTAGTTCCGTTAGTGTTATAAATTCATCTTCTGATAACCTACTTTCTGGGTCTTCCGCTTTGCGCTGCATTTTTTAACTACATCGTCAAGAGCTAAATTAAATAGTAGTGGGCTCAATATGCATCCCTGCCTCAGGCCTGATCTGCTGGTAAAGTTTGTCGATTTTTCATTTCTAATCCTTATATAGTTCTCTGTACCTTCATATAAATGTTTTACACAGTTGATTAGATATTGTTCAACTCCTCTGTTCTTTAATATCCTCCATACATCTTTCTTTTTGACACTATCGAAAGCCTTTTCCATGCCTAATATAAAATATATGTGTATTGGTTTTCCAGTTTTAGCAACTTTCTGGCATATTTGTCTGATAAAAATTTGGTCGCTTGTTCCTCTCTGTTTCCTAAATTCACTCTGGCTTTCTTCCATACCCGGTTCCAATTTTTTTCTTTTTCCAGAATTCTAGTATATACTTTACCGGCATTACTCCCTAAAGTAATTCCTCTATAATTACTACATTCTTTGTGGTCGCCTTTTTTTTTATATACAGGTGCAATAATACCCACTCTCCAGTACTTTCTTTTCTTTCAGTACTTGGTTTAAGATTTTCAGAAGTTGGTCTTTTCTCTACATTTAAATATTTTATCATTTCTAGTGTCAGTTCATCGTGTCCTGCCGCCTTTCCCGGTTTCATTTTCTTTAGAGCGCCATTTAATTAATTTTCCGTAATTTCTTCTATTTTATATTCCTCCTCCTGTCTTCGCCTTCTATTTCCTCCTACCTTGTCTTCTGCTTTTATGTTTTGTATAATGTTCATTTTGGGCTTTCTCATTTGTTTTAAGCTGTTGTAAAAAAGCTTCTGATTTTCATAGTAACTTTCCGTGAGTTTTTGACCGAACTCTTTCCATGTCTTTTCTTTACTTATTCTTGACTCTTGTTCTTTCCAGTTTATATTTATCATAGTATTCCGTTTTTTTTTTGTTAAATACTGCCACTTTTTTTCTTCTTTTCCTTGACGGCTGCTTCTATTTCTTTTGTCCAACATGCTGCCCTTTTTATGGCCTGATTTCCTATGTTATTTACTTGGAAACATTCTTTGGCTGCCTTTCTTAAACTAGTTTTATATTTTTCCCATCTTTCTTCTAAAGTTTGTTGGGTTTCTCCGTGTTTCCTGTTTTTTTCTACTTCGTTTTGGTATTTCATTCTTGTTGCTTTTTCTTTTAGTTTATATGTTCTGATTGTTGCTTTAACTATTTTTCTTTTCTTCTGCTTCTATATCGAACTTCATATGATCGCTTCCGATTTCTGCACTTCTTCTAACCTTTATATCGTTTACATATTCCATATTTCCGTACGTATTAAATAGTAGTCTATAATAGATCGTTCATTCCTACTTCTCTCCTCCCTATTATATTTATGTATATCCTTGCATGCGAATTTTCTGTTTCCTATAATTACGAAACACAAGGAAATACTATAATAATCATAAAAGTCTTTATTTTCAAACTGATTGGGAAAGCCAACGCAAAAGAGAATAGTGCCCAAATAAATAATAGCAAAGAAAAACACGGTACACTAACATATATCTGTGGGGGATGCCGGCGGTTCGAATCTCCGTTGCGGCAATCGATTTTGTAAAGATCGGTTGCAGCAAGGGTAGTACCGGAGAGGTACCGTCTCCCGGTACCCTTCAGTGTTGAGGATAAATCAACTCTACTGCCCTCTTACGGCGAGGGGAGGCAGTAACAAATCACACACACACAATACACACTTGCACAAACCTGTAGAATGATACAAACCCCAAGGCCTCCGTGTTAAGTCTCTGCATTAGGATACAAACAACAACATTAAGATGCAATGCAAAACGTTTTGTAAAAAATTCCGTCAGTAATGGGAATGCCAAGAAATACGTTGTTTATGGGTGGAGAGCTATGAGCATATGACTGTTTTCAAATTATACAGTTATACAGAGTGTGTATAAATTGGGGCAAACGCTACACGCGGCGACATTCTCCATTCGATTCTGAATCGAAAATCTTAATGTTAAAATGTTGTATCATGCTTCGTATGTTTTCAGGAACCACTTTGAAGGAACATACATTTGGCAGCCCTGTACCCGTATACTACTATAATGGAGAAGAAAAGTGATGACGTCAATTTGTTTTGTTTGGAAACCTACGCAGTGTCGCCAACAGCGTAAAATGATTAAAAGAACGATATTTTTTTATCAGTTTACGCTGTTTAGGTTTTCAAACAAAAGAAATAACCTATTAATTTTCTGCCATTCTGTTATTTACATGTGTTTGGATCTTTCTTTATACTGTGTTTATTTTCTATTTCAATAATTTAATTATTTTGAAAACAAAAAAATTGTCTACATATGCTTTTCACATTTTGCCGTTGGTGAGACTGTGCAGGTTTTCAAACAAAATTTACGTCACACTTTTCTTGTCCATTGTAGGTACCGTAATAATTTCAGTCCTCAAAAACATTTTACTCGTCATGAATTTTACGATTTAAATTCTATACATTAGGCCAGATATGATTTGCTCTTGAAATTATTTATTGTTAAAATATATAGTATATATTCGAAAATTTTAAATTACAGTGTGAAGATCGAAAAAATGCAGAAGACAGGTTTTCGGTTAATTGTTTTGGCACTTTTCATGTTTCTTAAGACTACACAAAATTATAACACGAATGTCGTATTAAATACATAAATGTCAACATTTGTGTCTAATGCCCGAGCTGTATTATAAATAAGGAATATATTAGCCCTTGGACCTTGTGGTACCTCATAATTTACAAGTTGTTCGCTTGAATGTTTATTTTATATCGTTACTATTTTAACCAAGTGATACTAAGTGATTGGGAGAAAGGAATAATACTCCCAATATTTAAAAAAAGGGGACAAGAAAAATTGCGACAATTGTAGAGGGATAATTATATTAAGTAATGCACTGAAAGTATATAAACAAATTCTGACTCAAAGACTGACTAAAATAATAGATACATCTTTAACAGAGTCGCAAAGTGGTTTCAGAAAAGGACGAAGTAT
>JARFOC010001072.1:19129-33042 GCA_031763485.1 Osmoderma eremita | reverse complement strand
ATCACGTTAATCGAACGCGCTCTTTTATAATCCTGTTTACGTGATTACTAATCATTGGTATAAACGAAAGCAGCTATATTTTGGTATGTCTCATGATCACTGGTATGGCGGTAAATTTAAAAACTATAGTATTAAATGTCACAAGGTGAGGTTAGATGACATGATATCCAAAAAAGTAATAGCAGTAGAATAGCTAGGCCGGTTTTGCCGCAAAATACCATAAGATTTAACACGGGGATCAAAATTTACTTTTTATCCCCTCCACTGCCTACCTCACCCGTTGCAGTTGAACCGAGTTGAACCACTACCCGTTCAATGGCAACGGGTAGTCGTTCAATTGCATGAGTAGCGGTACAACTGCAACGGGTAGCGGCTCAACTCCAACGGATAAGCGTTCAATTGCAACGAGTAAGGTAGGTAGTGGAGGGGATAAAAAGTAAATTTAGACCCCTGTGTTAAATCTTATGGGATTTTGCGCCAGAACCGGTTTAGCTATTCTACTAGCCATTTCTTCAAATTTAATTTCGAAGCAATGTGAAAATTTTTGAAAACATATTTTTTAGAATTGCAAGTTACAACGTCGTTTTGGAAAATTTCGACAACTAGTGTTGCAGCAAATATGGTGGCGGCGATTTATTGCATTGTTGTTTGTTGTGTTGCGGACTCAGATATATCAAATTTAATTCACTCCATTCAAGGGATTTCATTCCTTCGAACAAAAAATCGAACTATAGTAAAATACAGAAAGTTTTAAATATGTAAGTTATACAAAAAATATTTAAAAAATAGTTTTTTGAGGCGTTTTACAAAAAATGTGCACATAGCTTCAAAATTAAATTCAAAGCAAAATTTTGTAATATCTTTTGGGATATCATGTCATCAACCTCACTTTTTGACGTTTGATACCATAGCTTTTCAATTTGCCACCGTGGTCCACGTGATGTATGCCAAAATATATTTTTGAGTGATCAGACGTGCTGAATTGATCTCCCAAAAAAGTTTCTCTTAATAAAAAATATCGCAAATGTTGCGAATATTGTGCCGGTCACTGTATAATGTTTTGGGAAAATTTTGGATTTATAACTTAATTATCCTATGCTTAAGTATCAATTAATGTTAAAATATAAGCAAAATAGATAATTTTTATTCCAAATCAGAAATAATAGATACATCTATAAGTAAAAACTTAAGTAGGTTATTTCTCTATTCACCTTAAGTGCAAATATTATATAACTGCATAGTAGCATGCTGTATACGGTACGGATATACATCAGATGCACTTTCATTTATATGCAATTACAAAAGCTATAATGTGCATGGAGGGACATCAATTCAACTAATTTTTTATATCAAAATGCCGTACGAAATTTATATACAATGATGAAAACCAACAAAAATAGTTTTATGCTAGTCATTTCCTAATTCCTTTCTCTAATAGCCAGAGTTGGTCAATTTGCGCCAACAGCCAGTGGCGGGCGAATAAAAGTGTACACAAATGGTCAGAAATAAATTATAATATGCACTCAAACACTTACAGTATTAAGATTTTTCCGTGAAATCACAAATGCTATAAATTGTATAGCTTTGTCCAAGATTGGTCGTTTTCGCGACGCAGGCAACATTTTTAAAACAAACGTTGAACCACGAAATAGTATTTACGCAGCGTACACGTATATACAACAGATTTCGTTGAGACTTTCAGTTATACTGCAGGTGTGTTGAATCTCCGCCACTGCCCGTTGGCGCTGGTGAGCAACTCTACTAATAGCTTATTTACTCCCTGATAAAACCTATTAACACGTAACATACAGTTGTAGTTATGACAATAATAAATAAAAACATGTTAGCAAGCACGTTCTTATGTTATTTGAATATTTCTGATTATCGATTTGATCTTGACCTGATTTGTCGGATATGAAACAGATAAAATCCCTGTTTTCGTTAATTGCAAATGCAAACTGAACCTGACCCTATTTTTTTTTTCCTGACGGATTGAGATTAAAAAAAAAATGATTCTCGGAAGCACGCGGCTTATATTGTGTTAATTGGAAAATAAAAAAATAGTATAATTGGGTATTGCAGTCGACTGATATTTTCAATGATTTTATTATTTATGCTGGTAAGTATGTCATTGTCATGTTACAAATGTAGTTCTTAATTGGATTATTTTCTTTTGCATTATTTTTTTGTCTATATATACCAAAGGCATCCAAAGGACGCCCATATATATGAAATCGCAAAACTTTGCCGACACCGGCCAGTTGTTTTCTTTTTCTGATCGGGAGTATTTTTTGATATTTAAATGTCAATCGGCGCTCGAGTGCCACCTGGAAGAATTTTTGCCTATTAATCGCGCCCAGTGGGACGGCGCTGCCAGTGGCCGGTGCTCTTTGAACTCTCTAAAAATGGTGGTCACTCCACTCTTTATATTATTTTTAAAATCCTATAAAGTGCTTCCCTATTCCAATAGGAAATTTTTGTTTTCCTGTCAAAAAACACAAAAATCAATATGTTTATTAGATTATTTTCTGTTGCGTTAATTTTGTCCTTCTACGAATGGTAAGGGACTCAGAACTTGACCTTATTTTACTCCGCTCTTTATATTATTTTAAAAATCGTACATAGTGCTTCCCCATTCCAATAGGAAATTTCTGTTTTCCTGCCAAAAAACAATGTTTATTAGATTATTTTCTGTTGCGTTATTTTTGTCCTTCTACGAATGGCAAAGGACTCAGAGCTTGACCTCACTTCACTCCAAAATCACAAGAATCAATGTTATGTTGTAAATATAGATCTTTATTAGATTATTTAATATCAATACTCAACGTTTAATTCCATTCTATATTTCTATAAGATATAGACATTTATAAATCACATATGCTTACTAAAATTACTACACATTTAAAATAAAATTCATATATATTTTCTTAAATATCAAATTACATTAATTACATAACCTAATTTCCTTTGTTTTTCCTTCATATTTTCCTAATTATTTCCAAACTTTAATAACGCCATCCCTAGAAGACGATACCATAAAACATTGCGAAGCCTTGCACAGGATAATATCTGAAATACAATCGCGATGACCGGCTGGTGGAGGTTCTGGCCCAGCGCGTGGCGTTTCGTCCGCTTTCCCGGTAGATCTAGCCGTGGTCGGCACTACCGTTTCAACGATTACTGAAGTGCCATCTATTAACCGCTCGTGGTACGTCAGAGTATCAGCGGCTAAAGGATCGTTAGGCGCATGAACTGCCAAGCACGAATTCGCGGGGTTTTCAAGGTCCCAAAATCGGATTCTTTGATCTGTACCGCCCGCGAGTAGAAAACCGTTGCGATCTATACACCCACCTTGCATTGCACATACGCCATGGTTTGTTACCTGAAGGCAATATATTTTATGTTACTTATTATTTATCGTAGAGATTTTGCTAAAGACTTGTACTTACGTCTGTTTTTGATAATGGGGGTGCTCTACTAGCCCATAATACTTTCTCACGAAATCCCGTTTCCAAATTCCACATGGATATCTCATTATTTCCTTGTACACTTGACAAAATCCAAGAATGTTTCGTTGGGTGGCTAATCACCTTTCTAATCCTTTCCGCTTTAATACGAACATATATTTTTGTTTAATTTTATAAGAAAAAAGGTAAATTAAATCTTACCCGAAGGATGCTCGATACTTGCTATAGGTAACTGAAATCTGAGATCCCAAGCAATATGATATCCACTGCTCGTACCTAGAGTTAACCAGCTTTGATGCGAATCCAAACAGAAACTCGTTATAACTCCTTTCTTCAAGCCATTCTCCAAGCGCCAAGCTTCACCGGGTGCGCGCATATCCCACCCGACCAAAGTGCCGTACAATGTCGCGTATACAAGCACACTTTGCGGACCTGAATCTAAATATTGCACATCCACAGCGCACCCGTCTTCGTCTACGTTCAATTGTCTCGTTTGCACTAATGTCATTCTGAAATAAAGAATATAAATGACGCGCGCGGTATTTTGAGCCGCGTCCACACCAATATATGCTACGTTGTGCGCTGTATTTGACGAAAATTTGTACGTGTGCGCTATAACTTATGCTGGTCTACCGCGGCAAGCAACACCATTATCACTGATAATAAAAGGCCTCAGTGCTCTGACGTCACGCGCCTGTTACGTCAGCACAGGGAGGTGAATCAACAGTGATAAACAAGCCGGGGAAGTTTTGAGAATCTTTTTTGTATGGTCAGGAGATTGGGTAAACTAGAAATAACATAAACAATGAACTTAAAACTCCTTATAAACGAACTGGAAAAAATGCCATGACGATCACCGGAAAAGTATTTTAAAACACATTTCAAATATATTTGATAACCGATAAATCGGACGAGGATTCTAACAACGATTCTGCATTATCCTCTATCTCCGAACAATTAAAATTACATACTTGGAAGAAGAAGCAACGGAGTACTTGTAATTTAGAAACTAGTCTATTAACGCTAATAACTCCACTGTGTTTCAAGGATTCAGCGTTTTCTAACCCTTGCTGAATCCTTGAAACACAGTGGAGTTATTAGCGTTAATAGACTAGTTTCTAAATTACATACAAGTTGTAAAGAGAGTTACCCTATTGAAACAAACACTTTCCTTAAAATTACTGTGGAAAAACCAATAATCGGCTGCATAAAAGTAAAATTTCTAAACGATAGAAAATTTGGAAGATTGACCGGTTAATGGGTCTATTCTTAAATCTGAAAAAATACTAAATGTATATTTATTTTATATCTGAAGTTGCTAGTTACCGAAACTTGCTATATTAATTGAACAAATGGACATTAAAAAATAAAAATGAAAAAACCGAAAGTACGTATTACAAACATGCACAAACAAAATATAGTTTTGAAATGCGTAAAATTGTAGGTGGTTTTTGCTTTGAAATTTGGGGTACGAAGAAGTCCCGAGTTGACTGCCACCGTCTTTCAACCAGAATTCCTTGAAAATAATAAATAAAATTACACGAAGCGACCGATGAATTTACAAACAACTCTCTATGGTGACGTCACACATAAGCACTGCAGCCTTTTTCCTTCGGTGGTAATGGCAATACACACACAAACTTGTTCGCGGCTAACAACGCACGCTATCGATCGGCTTGTCGGTTAGCGGATTTCAAAGTAGAGGTTAACGGCAAATAAGCCAACTAATTCATGTGGTGGTATGTCAATGTTTCATGCATTACTTTGTATAAGGATAAAAGGATAAAGTTTATGGGTGGCGAGTAGGCCGCACGCACTTGAGCCACCCATATTGGGCCCTTTGTGCTACCTCCTCCGTATGTGCTGTGTGTGTGTGTGAAGTGTATGGCTTGTTACTGCCTCTCCTTGCCGTGAGAGGGCAGCAGTGTCGATATTTGCCCCAACACTGAAGGATACCGGGAGAGGTACCGATCACCGGCTGCAATCGACTTTTTTTTTAATCGATTGCCGCACGGAGATTGAAACCATCAACATCCAGGACGGATGCCCAGCGCTCTTACCACTGCGCTATCACGGCATTTTACTTTGTATGCAGCATATACGAAACTATGGTTAAAAGCGCATTAACATATGAACCAGAAACGTGGAGATCAAAGGTAAACATTGAGACGAAATTAGCGGCCACAGAAATGGATGCTTGGATGAGATCAGCAAGGATATCCGCAACTAGATAGAATCAGAAACGAAATAATTAAAGATAGAATGGGTGTGAAAGAAACAATAATTGAAAATATCGAAAAAAAGGAACTTAGATGATACGAACATGTTCAATCAATGCAGGAAAACCGATTGCCAAAACTTCCCTAACCTATCTCCAATCGACCGCAAATACACCCATCGTACAGTAAAACCAACACACGGCATAAATATATTCGTGACTGTGCCTGCGGCAAAATCTTCGTCAGATAGATTTAGATGATTTGCCTACCGACTGCTCGTTGGATCCATTCTTAAAACCAATATAGAACCGTCATTCACCGCTGCCGCTAGCGATTGGGCATTTTCGCAAACGGCCAACCCAGCAACGCTAATATTACCAGGTATTCTGTAACTCTGTTTCGATCTGTTCGCTATATTCTTTCCCTCCATCTTCGAGCAATCCCAAATCCTAACAAACCCGTCGATAGAAGCGCTTGCGAAGAAAGGCGTCTTTGGAAGGTGACACAATTTGGTGATTGGCGCTTTATGTTCGTGTAAGTGAGCGACTAAAGAGCCCTTCACACGCCAGCCCGGTGGAGGCAATTGTGGCTGCCAAGCCGCCAATTCGGCCCACTCTCTACTCCTACGAATCAGAAAATTGGAAATATGGATAAAAATTAGTTTAATTAAAATGAGGCATACCTGATTGCTTCCAAATAATGATCTTGTTGTCTCGAGATCAATTTCCGCAATTGAGCATTGCAATTAGCTGTTCTATCTAAAAAAAATTATGTAATATAACAAATATTTTTCTACATTAATAAATGCGCTTACATTGTATATACGACCGCTCATGCATGCTGTAGTTGGGAGCAGGGTCTGTTCCGAAACGGGAATGGATTTCAGTATCTGGTGAGGGTGGTCTACTTAAAATTTGACGACCACCGTCAGTTTGACGGCTAGAAACATCGGAACTATTTTTCGGATAGTGCAAAACGGATTGTATTTTTATTTAGCTAGTTTCGTACCTGGCTTGCGCTAGAAATCCGTTTTTGCTACTCCTAGCTTCGAGATTGTAACAATAATTTTTTCCGTTGGTATTCACGGAGCTAATCTCTATTCTACCGTCGTTAGATTTGTTTTTCGCTTCAATTGAAACTTTGTGCTTGTGAATTTTGCGCAATTTCTGGTCCATGGCTATTAAGTAATCTTCTACAGTTGGTGTCATTCCGATTTCCTCTAACCTATGTGTTAGCTTTATAATAAAGTGAAAGTTAGTTTGAGTCTTTAATGAAACAAAGTGATGTTTACTTTCTTCAACGAATTTGGTATTTCCAAAAACATGTCGAACGTTGGTATTGGACGTCCAGATTCGATCATATCCCGAGCTGCTTTTCGTTTTTGTAAATTATCTAGGAAAGCATCGATTTCGAGGTGTCTAACAACATTGTCATACACTTGCCTCGGTATAGGGCTAACTAAAGATTCCAACACCAATTCAGCCCTGAAAAAGCTTGCGTAACAATGTAATTTGTATAATCAAACTATAACTACATACTTGTCTATTTGTATTAAAGAATATTGCATGTAAATACTAAGGATCGGTATAAGCTTGCTTTGCACATCTAAGAGTGTCATATTTTTCGCAGCTGTAGATATGAAACCGGCAGTTGCTTGCCTTATCCACAAACTAGGGTGCACTAATAGGCAGGCACATTCACCTATTAATTCGCACAGTACGGGTTTTGTAATCAAACCTAGCTCGGTAAGTGATGACATTGCATTGATGGATTTCATTATAACAAATTCTGAAGTATCAGTTAAACCCTAGAACGATTGCATTGAGGCACAATAGAAATTACATTAATTTTACAAAAGTTCATCAAAGATACAAGCATAATAAGAATGATTGTGACCAGGTGTTGAAACAAATACATATACATTTGACATTACGAGCTATTAAATCAATGGATACCTTACTTGTAAAAACAAGGGTGTTAATATCACAGAACAGTGCCAACCCAAATAAGCTGCCACACCGACAATACAATTGAAAAAAGTTCCTCTCAATTCTTTATCATCTTTATCGTTCAAGAATGTAATCATATGGGAAAGCAAAATATCATTTGCTAAAATAAAATTATGTGTAAAGACACAAAACTGAGTTGACTAAATAAACACCTTTCTGTTTCCCGAAAAACACACACAATTTCGTAATACCACTCTCCATAAGCGTTTGCTTCACTAAACTTTGCTGGTCAGACAGAAGTAAGCTAACGGTTTGTTTGACCATTTCATGGAGTGCTTGCAATTCAGTTTCGTAGTTAATACGGGGAGTATTTATTTTATTTGAAGATTTGTCGTACCAATTAGTTTGTGTCTGTTCTAAGTAACGTAGGGCAATTTCAGCCAATGTTGCTATATTTTTAGCATAAGCTGCCCTAACACATGTGCTAGGATCCGATGCAAGACATGCCAAACCTGGTAAGATATACTCGGGGAAGATATTGGCATCGGATCTTGGTACCTTCTTTACAAAACTTAAGCACATTGTTATAGTATTAATGGCAGCTACTTTTATTCTGGAATTCGGATCCCGTGCCAAGTATAACTGTGGAAAGATAATAGTACGCAAATTAATAAATTTGTATTCCTGTATGTAAAAACACTTACAATATAGGGTAAAATTCTGTCTAAAATAGTTTCTTCATTGGCTTGTTTAGCTAATTTTAAAAGTATTTCCAAACTGTGCAATTTCGAAGAACAATCGTGAAGACCTCTAATGCAAGAGGTAACGAGCGAAACAATTATCACTAAGCCATCATTATTTTTGTTATTATCATCGTCAGTACCATCCTCGCTGCCAGAATTGCTTGTACCATCATCTGGGCCCCCGTTAATTGAAAATATATTTAAAATGCTTTCTATATCATTTTTTAAGCGTGATATTTTCTCATCTGGTGATAGAATGGGATTAGCAGAAAATCCTAACATATACGGTTGTAGGAATGCATAGAAATATTCTGGGAATAACCGGCCCTTTTCCTGCGAAAGGTAAGTTTCAGCCGACTGCCTATGCGATGGATCTCTACTAATCATATTAGCCAATAATTTTTTCAAATTGGGATCTTCAATTTTGTCAAAATGTTTTTGAGGTGTATATTCTCCAGTCCTATATTCTAATAAATGTGAGAATTCAAAAGGTGGATGGCCTTCGTTCCATAGTTCCAATAAAGCACAGCTAAAATATTATAATTTTCTTTATTAAAATTTATGACAATCATATGAAAAAAATTCTTAGTGGAAGTCTGCCACAAAGCGGCAGTTTATGGTACTAGCTTTAAAAATTACAAAAAGTTTTTTTGTGGAGAACCGTTAACATTACGCAACGATAAGAACAAGAAAATGCTCACCCAGCAGAGAAAATATCCATAGCAGGCATCAATTCACTCGAATTGCATTGTGTTTCATTAAACATGCAATTCTGTTCCAAGGTAATTGATTTCATAAAACGTTCTGGAGCTGTATAACACACACGCCTCCGAGATGTGTCAAAAAAATATGAATAATCCGCAGGATTATCTTCTGGAAGAAATGTGGGCTTGAAAGATGCAAAATCAAGTAACAACACCCAATTCCAAGATGTTACTGTGATGTTTTCTAACTTAATATCCCCGTGACATACGCCGACTTTATGGCATTGATTTAAAGCGTATAATACTTGAAAAGTAATCCACCTCTTTTCTATGTTGGTTAGAAACGGTCTCGTGCTTATTCTATCATATAAACTATACTTTACATACTCTCTCATAATCAAACCGGCTTTCTCGGTGATGACTATCTTTTGAAATGGTAAGCAGTTGATGGCGGTTGATAATTTACTTTTAATTTCTTCCAGCCGTTCTTTATAAGGCGATAGGGGTAAGGAAGGGTCATGTATTGCAAATATTTTAACTACAATTAATCCCTCTTGGGATTCGGCTCGTGCTACTTTGAGAAAACGTGTGCTTCCCAAACTAAAAAAAAAAGATGAATACGTAATAGAAATGTATTCAGCATGTTAATTTGAAAAAATTACTTTGAATCAAATTTTAATTCACTGTGATCGGTTAAATAGTGTTCAACTGGAAATATTTGCGATGGAGCAATTCCAACCAGTTGATTACCCATCTTGATTATCGTTGTTTACTGTGTCAATGAAATATCTAATGATTGATTTGGTAATATTATTTCACATTGTTATGAGAACTCATTTATACTAATTCTACAGTTACAAATATTTATAAACCATGAAAACATTGAAAGAATCAGCTGTTTACAATCAAATTTAAATGCTGGCATAGATTTCACAACTTCATATTTAGCAAATGCATAGTAATGTCAAATCTAGTGACATTTCGTTCGCCTAGGATTTCTGCAATTAGAGCGTGGCCATACTTGTCTATTCAACCAGTCATAAAAAGACGAAATGTCAAAAGTGGGTTGGCTAATTGTAGCAAGAGCGTAACATATCTACCTTGCACTCTTATTAATAGCAAACAATCACAGAGGTCGCTGTGCACCGTATTAACTATATACAGCATGGAAGCGATTAATCTGGCAATAGGAAACTATTTTAAATTCATAAAAATAAAATTGAGGACTGTGGCAATAATGATAATGAACGGAATTATCATGATCACAACAAAAAGAAAAAAAAAGACTATAAACACTGACATGGATAAGTTTTATAGTTGCATAGACGCATTACGACTCTTTGGTAGTTACTTTGTCTGTAATTTTAATACACTTGAAACCTCTTTGGTAGTCCTATAGAATGAATGTCCTTGCGGTACCGTCGATGTTCCCTGGCGTTTCTGTTCGCACATTGTTAGTCTACGAGCTCATGAACGAGCGTTTCCGAAACCCGTTGCAAAGTATTTCAACTATTTTTGGGACGCAGGTAAATGTTTTTACGCCAAGAAACACAAAAGTATTGTCATTTCGTAAGGATTAGATAAAACACATTTACTTAAAAATAAATGTAATAAATACATATAAAATTACATAAAACGTATCACAATGAACATGAAAACATCGCAATTGCAGGATCGACGGTTTCGTACGTTATCAGCACGTCCCTGAACTTATCCAACAATTGTAACAGTTGACTCCTACGCAAATTTTCAAGGTACATAATCTCTTCAATGTGATGATCACCCGTAAAATATTTTTTTCTGCACAGCCTTGCGAATAATGTGAGATCTTCTCTACTGTTGGAAGATTGTATCTGCAACAGATAAATACTGTTAGTGCTTGAAAAATGCGATTTTTACAATTACCTTAAAAACAGCATTCCTTTCTTCTTCTGGAAAATCTAAGAGTAATTCCTCTTGATATTCCGGTTTATCTTCATCTATCGATGTAAAACTAAGACTTTCTAAACTAAAAATTAATTTTTAATATTAACAAAATAAATAATGCAGATGGTAAGTGTAAATACAAACTTTCCATCCTTATGATTCAGTTCTAAATCAATATATGGTTCAGGTGTGCTGGATATGTTTGATAAACCACTTTCAGACTCTGTTCGCGAATTCGCTGTATTCCCAGAGCTAAACGTTGAACTGGATACTGTACTTTTAGATGTAGGAATAAAAGATTTCGTTTCGGTCCCACTAAAAACTTTTACACTGGATTTTGTTATTTTATATTGAAGAATTGTATTGTACCTAAGAGATTTTTTAAAACCATGATCTAAGGGGATATATTGTACATAAGTATGCAATTGTAAAAGTAAATGATGTTGCAACATCCATATAATCATCTCCACCAGTTGTGTTTGTTGTTGTGGATGACACAGGGGATTACATTTCTGACCTAAAGATGTGGGTAGTGAGAATTCACTTATAGTTTGGATTAAATTACTGCCAGGGAATAATTCGGTAAATTTATTCACCAGAGGAGAATTTATCGAAAGTGGTGCGTCGTGTGCTATCACATATTTATTTGCCGAACATACTGGGAAAATAACCGTAGCTTTCGCCCAATATACAAGATGCGCTGTTAGTTGATATACCTACAGTAATAAAACAATTTATTACTTAATTTTTATATAAATACCGTATTTATTCTAATGGACGCCCGGCGTTTAATCATTTAGAACATCAATCTTTGCGGCGTTTAAAAGAGGTGTGGCGTTCATTTCGAATCAAATCAAATGCTCATTTTTATTTATTCTTTATTCTTGCTATCAATCTCAAAAAAAAAATCTATTTACTTAGTTTTGATACAAAACGGCATCGTTTTAGTAACACACACCGAATTCAATCTGCACGTGGCGGTTATTGGAATAGCGGCGCCAACTAGAATAAATACGGTAAGTACTTGACTTACATGAACTAATGTTAAATCCGCATCGGCTGCTAAAGTTTGTAAGTTCTTCAGTGGTGAATATTGACTTAGTAATCTAATAAGTGAAGGTGAACCATCCAGAGTTAAGAAACTGTGGATTTTTTGTATGGGACAAAGTAATAGTAAACTGTGGTATGGTTTTAATGACATCAAACATCTATCAATGTCTTCTGGTTCTATTATCTTTCCTTGTAGATGCCATTGGTGCACTTTTTGAGGTAAACAAAATGTCAGTGGTATCCATTTATTAATTCTAATGTTTACCAAACCTACGTAATTCTTTCCTTAACAGTTTTCAATATAATTGGTATTTAGACACTAATTATTATAAATACCTACAGGGAAGGAAAACACTTCAACCATGCACTGTAACAGTATTTTTTTTAAAACTCCACTGTGGGTGATTTTATTTCCTTCGCTGTATTACAATTTATGTTATGATAGATGTATGTGATATTGTTAAAATCGAATTAATTTCCCAATTTCAAAATGAATTAATATAATTAGATTAAAATAAAATTATTTTAAAATAACAAAGACTTACCAGTACTGCATAAGTCATCATGCATTTTTTTAATATTCTGTGCGAGTATACACTTCTCCAGTATCACTTCAAATAAGGTATCCGTATTATTAGCATAGCCATCATCGTGAGCCGTCGTCATTATTAACGTTTGCTCAGAAATAAATCCGCACCGTTGCTCTTCATGTTTCAAAACTATTCCCATTCGTTTACTTAAATCATGGTAACATTTCACTGAAAAACCATTCACTTGAGCTTTATAAATGAACACTGTGACTAAATGTTTACCTACTGAATGACTCGCCACTGCCTGCAATGCAAAAACGATATTTATTAGTAGCAATCCGGACTCGTCTTGAGTTTTGTTTCGCCTTTGAAGCAATGTAGGGTGACTAACGAACCGGACATCGTTTACTTTCAGTTCAAATTTTCTATTACACAACTCTGCTTTAACAGCGAATAATGATGATAAAAACTCGTCGGTGAACCCCGTCAGGTGTCCGTCGCAAATATTTGATGTGAGTTGTGGTGGTGACTTTAGTAAGTCTTCGACAATTGGTAACGTATACGGATTTTTTCTCCTCGTATTGGCCGGCTCATTGTTTTCTTTAATGTGGAATGGATAACGAAACAACAATCTATCGCCTTTACTATCGGATTTAACCAATATTATACTTAGTGGGTTTACTTCCATTCTATTTAAGAACTAAAATTAATGATTTTCGGTTACACTTTAAAATATCATAATTGGCACTTAAACATCACTGTTAAAAATTTTGTTTTGACGGGTTTTGACTGAGAATTGAAATTATTTGTTCTTCAGATTTAACAGATAATATAATATGGAGATAATGCAGGAAACATTGGCGGTCAATATTTACAGGACGTGATAAAATTTTGTAGATTACTGTATCATCTTAAACCAACCATAAATAACTGCTACTAGGTTCGTTCCATTTGACCAAAACGTTATGGGGCCGAAAGCATGCATAGGTATTATCCTGTATTATGTATTATCCTTGTATATACATACAAGGGTATTATGTATATACAAGGATAATAGATAACAAGGGGGAGGTGATAGAACGCCGTTGGGCAGGGTCCGAATAGTGGCTGGTTGGGATTAGACCATAGACACCCATAGCCCACCTGACGGATCCGTTCAAGTTTATCGTTAGCTTTTTGACGATTGAATTGGAGTGGATGTTGGATTTGATATAATTTGCTACTTGTCACACCTGTAACGCTGCGTAAAGAATCTTACATTCATTCTGGTATTACATTTTTGCCGTAGAAAAGAGATAGCGATATTTGTGATATTCCCTTATATA
>JARFOC010001072.1:0-19029 GCA_031763485.1 Osmoderma eremita | reverse complement strand
ACATAAAAGTAACCTACAGAAAAGGATCAGGATAGAAGTTGTTAATATTTCGTACCATATGTGATACTGGCGCTTTGAGTAGCACACTTGTTCTAAATCTCGGTGGACGGAAGGTTCGACGCATCGAATATTATATTCTGGCACAACGAGCCGTAGCTGTGATAGCAGGGACGGGCGGTCGATTTTATTATTTTAAGCATTAAGCAGATAGCGACCACTATATCTGTCCCTGCGAGTAGCTAATGACGTAACGCTATGTCTTTGCAGCAGATGACAATAGTAGTCCACTCTCCAAGAGGTTCAAAGAATGGCGAAATGGAGTTTTTATCTCCACAATACGCATGTGTGGACCAACGAAAATCTCCATGCTATTATGGAAACCCGACATCAGATACAGTTTTCACTGAACATTTGGATGGGTCTTTTAGGCGATAGTCTTGTTGTTTTACCAAACCGATTAAACAAAACTAAAGATTCCGCAGGACACACTGGGTGATCTTTTAGAAGACATTCCCTTAAACCAAAGCAGGTTTTTTCAGTTTAAATAGTAATCCATTATGCCACACCCCATCAAAGACCTGACTGATGTCTTTAAATGCTGCTGAGCAGTACCTCTTATCCTCAAGGTCCCTGTTTATTTGCTCGACTAGACTATAAACTTGCTCTATTGTTCCGTGCTGATGAATTGCAACGAACCAGTAGCGACAGCGTTTCCTATTTACATCTCCGCTCAAACAAAAATGAGCTTCATGGCTCAGAAACAGATGCTTGATTTGTGGATTAACAATTCATAAAAATTCCTGGCAAAATTAAATTCGATTTTCTTTTTAATTGAATGATGATTTAGCTTTCGCATCATGGATATCAATACTAAATTAAGTTTTGGAATATTTAAATTCAAAAATAAATTGTATAATTTGGCGGGATCTGTATTAACCGTTTGTTTACTAAATCAGCATCTTTGTTTCCTTCTATGTATTTATAGCTACGCGTTTTCTTACCGGTATAGTTAGTAACTTTATGCAGAGTGTATTTTTGCCTGCTGCGGATAACCTCAGTAAAGAGTAAAAGAAACGGTTAGAAGCTTCAGTTTGTTGGAACAGAATACACCGGCGAATTGTATAGCTCGCTTCATCTTTATCTAATACAAAGATACATCACAAAAATACATTTCTTGTATGGCATTAGGCTCTCTACGCGCGGGTCGAGTGCGTACACTGGCTATAACCAGGCGATACGTAACACTTTTCTCCGAAAAACCGCTTTCGCATTGTTTCCCAGAACAGTCGATCTATATATTAAACTCGTTGCAGGTAAGCCAAACAGGAAGTGAAGATAAACAGACGCTTACTGTATTTATTGGTGGTTTGATATTATTGTTATTGCCATCATTCTTCTGGTGTGGCATTCGAGTAAATATCTCTCATGAAAATCTTTTGGTTTCGTGTCGTACCAATCTTAGAATTTGTAATGTACAAATCGTATGACGTATTTCTTGAGATTAACCCTGAATTTTTATCTTATTTCTTCTAAATCCTTTAATTCAATGTAAAAATCTATTGTACTTATATAAAAAAACAACGGGATATTGTCTGTCACAAAAAAGTAAAACTTTCCACGCGTCAGTCAGCTCTCTGAGTTCTACACTATACAAAACGAAAGTGAATTAATTAATTTACAATTCTGTGATTCATTAATCACCTTCTACTAATTATCATTCGAGATACGAACCAGATAGATGTATGTACATCCGTACCACCTTAAAACACTCCGTCTTGGCATTGAGTTTAACACCTGTTGTTAATTAGTTATTTAAATGAAAACACAATTGAATCGTGTATCCGTCCCGTTTCCTAGGTTGATGGTCAACACGCCGCGCGTAAATTAACACGTTTATACCGGGGGAGATATTAATACAATGGTGTAATAGACGTCCACGTGACATCCAACTTGGAAGTATGCACCTGCATCAAGTGCATGCCTTAGAAATCCTGCGAGATGAAAGAGCATGCATAATCATAGTTATTATGACCCGAATGTGTGCGTTTTCCAAATAGGTGAATGTAAAATTACTAGTTAAGTTTGTAGCGATTATTATCATTGCAATATATGACCTTAAATAATACTATCTACTAAATCCTATAAACACACTGTATCGGATTACTCCTCCCGGACAAAATATTAACTAATTCGAGACGCGTGGTTCGGGAATACGTGAATTCCCATCGTCAACTGTATCACCGAATAAACGTAAATTTAACTATATCCATCCCTAACATAATTATAACCTCACACACCTCCGAACGCAAAATTTTTTGCAAGACCATTCCGCGCGTTCTCAAGTTTGTGTTGTTGCTGCAATAAATCCATCAAAGTTTTTGTTCTTTCTAATACATATACACGTATGCCCACATCGGAACGGGGGATTGCTTTGTGAATGGCAACCGCGCATTAGAGACTCACTGACAACGAGAGGTATCCAGTCGCAGTGTATCATAAACCGAGCAAGGGTAAGCACGAATGTCCGGCCAATCACGTAATTTTTCTGTACTCTCAGATTACAGTGAAAAGTACAGCTTATTATATTCACTTTGTAACGTGACCATTTCATCCCAAGTATTTTGTAAATAAAACAAATTATCCGTGCGAATTGGGGGTGGCAAGGCCATCTAGCGGTGGATAGATTAGGCGCGACGCGACGGTCGATAACGATCGGATATCGCACAGAAATCGATAAATCAGATAAAATCTAGGGTGAGGCACGTTCATAGTCAAAATTCGATCTTTTTAGGCCTTCAAGTGTTCGATGTCATACGCATTATTGGATTTTTGTGGAAAAAATTGTTTTCAAAGTAAATCCTGTGGAAATATTTATGGGAAATCCACCCTGAAATACAGGGGTATAAATCCGATAATAAATTTACGTTCGATTGGGGAACGTTCACGTTATTTTCGTGGATTAATTGACTGACACGGGAAGCAAATAAGCGAAAACCCCGACCACCAAGGTAATAATTGCTAATCCTTTCTAATTCTCTTTATTTTATTTTGTTGATGACACGTGGTAATACCAAAATGTATTTTTAGGGTTTTTTTTCTTTCTTGGGTACATTATTTTATACAGATAAATTAAGGGGACAATCCTTAATTTCTGGGAATTTTCATAATATTGGTGCTTACCGATCACCATCGGGACTTCTGGGAAGAGTTCCACACCAACCAGCTAGTGGGACGCGGTCTGCTGGACATAGAGTGGTCCATACCTTCCGTCGGAGGCCGGTTAACCCAGGTTGGAATACGGACTCACCGAACAGGTCGGAATTAACCTTTTGTCAAGTGGCACACATCGGGAGTTTCTTGAACATTTATATATATATATATATATTTTGTGTTGATAACTATTTAATTTTAACTTTGATAATTTAATGGCCTTCAGCCACTCTGTATGCTAGTGTAAAATTGAGTGATCACCCATCTATTCATTTTATGGCTTTAAAGGGCTTCACTCCGGCAAAACCATTGCTAACGTTGACTTAATTAATATCGCAACCTTTAACTTGATCTTTTCATTTATCTAATTAAATCAATACATCTTATTTATACACCAAAGTTGTCTTACTTAATTGAACTTGTAAGAAATATCTACTTCAGACGATATTCACTCGCGTTCTTCCGTACGCTGAATCTCGGGGAAAGAACATTTTCTACGGAAGTGGCGCCAACCCTTTTAACCCAGCCGTCTTCACTAAGCTGGCCGAAGCAACCCCGAGTAGGGTGGATATCATTGGGGATTTTATTGTACCTTTCGGTGTGTGGCGTCATTGGTTCTAACGGCTTGTGGTCGTTAGAACTTTGTAGCTGCTATGCGATGCAAGAGAACGAAAAAGTAATTCTAAGTAAGAAAATAAACAACGATTCTTATTAAATTAAGGAAAAATAAACTCTAACAGTAATACAAAATAAATGGAAATTCTAATGTTACTTTATGGAGGCTTCGAAAATACCCCCATCCGCGGCTAAACAATAGCCGAGTCTATCGTAAAACTCCCGCCTCACTGCTTCGAGACTTCTAGAGGTAATTGTCGCAAAAATTCTCAACAGTTCTACTTGCAACTGTTGCATGCTCACTATTGTCGCAAAAGTATGAAGATTTTGTTTGACATAACCCCACAGAAACAAATCGCAGGGATTGAGGTCGGGGGACATATGTACGTGTATATCGATTCTTAAGCATCTAGCTCGCTCCTGGAAGATACTGGTTTAATCAGTTTTGAATTATCTATATTTGTATTATGTCCGGTTTGTTGGATTTGTTCAGCAACACTAGACATACCTGCTCTACCATGTCGGTAATGCACTAGGTATAAAGAGCATATTTCGCATTTCCATTCATTCTCTCGATGCAAATGTTTGTATTAAAAATATTATTAAAAATTATGTCTTATACCCTATTTTACGTATAAAATTCGTCAAATTTCCCGAGACTCATCTTAACCTAATAACGTTAGGTTTGCCTCCGAGAAAGATTAATGACAGTAGAATGGATCGAACGGCAAACATTATTATAGCCCTTTTTCTTTAACGGCGATATACACATAAACACAATCGCCTAATGTGAAAGCGCTGGGTGAAAAGTTGACGTCATCCTACTGTTATTAATAAGGGCGGCGGCGTTGGTAATCCTTTTTAGAGGGTTTAATCCCCTTTTAAAACTCGCCCCCAACCATCTCTCGGCCTATCCATGAATACTACGCACATACCGAATCAAGATGCTAGTCACATATTATATTTGCAGTTTATATCCTTCTTGATGGAGTGTTGAAAGGATCTACGCGTCACCCGTTTGTACTGCCCGTTCGAATCGCTCTCCCCCCGATTCTAAATGGAATTCCGTAATAAAGTGGGTAATTTTTTCGGCTTATCGGACCGGCCAAATTGAATATTAAATTTTCAACGGCGCCGCATATAGTAAAATTTCCCAATTAAAATCGCTCTAACGCCGTGGCTATTTAAACGAATCGTTTGTTCGTGACAACAGGTAGGAAATGTTATAAAGCGTTTGCTGACGTTTTTTTAAATGTTTGTTTGACGAATGGAACGACTCTAGGATTTATAGATGTTGGAAATAATATTTATAATAAATTATAAATGTGTTAGGTACTAAATATTAAGGTGTAGTTTTTATCTAAATCGCACTGATAAAGTAAGGGCAAACGCAAAATTTAACATCAAGGTTTAGCATAAGTCCTATCAGGGATTTCCTTGGATATGTACGTGATTTATCTTGTGACAGCAATCACGTACCAAATGATCGAAATAAATGCGTTATTGAAGAAAGTTTCTTTCAGTTTTCTGTTCATTTAATATCTTAAGCGCCTCGCGCAATAACAAAAGTGTGCAATGATTAGATTAATTTATTACTAATTTTCAGAGTGCGGAAAAATTCGGTACGCGAATCAAAAAATTTAATTCGTTCGCATTTGAATCGTTCCGGAATCGAATTTAATTCTATTTAATTCAGAAGCGAATTTTATGAAGAGAACTAAAAGTATTTAAATCGTTTCTTGGAGGAATCATTTCCCCACTTATGATTCTTTTCCATTCACGAACGAATAGGAATCGAGACGAACCACTGTTTTCGATTGCAATCTTACGCATTATGTAGGTGTTTAGTTTTAAATATTTTAATTATTATTACACGTTTTAACGTTGTGGATAGAACTGTTGAAGTGTGTAATTTTAGAATGTGGGCCGTGCTAGAATTTTAAATTAAAATAAAAAAAATACTAAAAAATATAAAATCAAAAAACAACCAAATAATATGAAATTTTAAAAAACACTTATAAAAATAAAAAAACTTACAAAAAATATGGGACCCCTTCTAATTATATTTTTATTATTTTTCCCAAACATTTTTAAGACCCCCATAAACCGATGTAAAATAAAGTAAAATAAAATATGTACAGCCTGGGGAAAATAACATTAAATAGAAAAATTTTAAAAAGGCCCCCTTAAAAATGAATAGTTATAGAATTAAATTAAAATAATAAAAAGGGGGC
The DNA here is from genome assembly GCA_031763485.1 of Osmoderma eremita. Taxonomy (NCBI): domain Eukaryota; kingdom Metazoa; phylum Arthropoda; class Insecta; order Coleoptera; family Scarabaeidae; genus Osmoderma; species Osmoderma eremita. The sequence goes on along the minus strand of JARFOC010001072.1, from coordinate 12,970 downwards.
CCCTTCAAAATTTGGAAGTTTTAAAAATGCATGAAAAAAATGGGGCACCTTGAAAATTTTAAATTTCAAGGTGTCCCTTTTTATTTTTTTTTTCATGCATTTTTACAACTTCTAAATTTTGAAGGGGGCCCCTTTTTATTATTTTAATTTAATTCTATAACTTTTCATTTAAGGGGGCCTTTCTTATTTTATTTTTTTAATTTTACATTATTTTCCCCAGCTTGCACATATTTTAAGTTAGTTTATTTTACATCGATTATTGGCAGTTTATTGGAACGTATTTTCAACCTTTAATTTTTTTACAGATCCTTTCAAGTTTCCTTTTAGGATATCCATATACATTTTTCTTGTTTTATCGTCCTAATTTTAAATTTGTTTTCCAATACATTCACAAACAAAATGTATATTTTAATGTCTTCACCGCTATGTGTCATAGCTTAAATTTAATTTTTACATAAAATGTCTCTAGAGGTCCTTATATTTAACAATTATACCATCTAACAAACTCAAAAGGTGTTCCCTTGAACACAACGTTCATCTTTTAGTTTGTTCTGGCATCCACTGAATTTCAAAGTTAGTCCACTTTTTATATTTTGGTCTTCAGCCAATTGTATTATTTCTCCTTCCATACTTTGTTGTATTCCAAAGTTAAATAAAAAAATACTTGGCATTTGCATTTCGTTTTCTATTTTGTTTAGCTCACCCTCAAAACATTATTTGGCTTTGAAGTACCTTGGAGGTATAAAACATGTCATATACTTATTTAATTCTTCATTTTTTTTGTTCAATTATTAGTTGTCAATAAGAATTCTTCGTATATACGTGAAATAGATCACGAATACTTATGCATATAAATTTTAGTTTATTTGAAAACATAAATGTTATATGATATGTTATGTAAAATTTAAAAGCCTCGTTTGTGCCTACAATAAATATTATCAGACAGTTTCAAATATATTTTAATCCATGTCAAGATTAAAGTAACATTTGCTTTTTCAATAGTCATAAATGTAGCAGAAAAAAAGTATACATATATGCAAACAAAACTGATTTATGTGGTTTTGTAACCTGCCGATACAAGCGATATAGAAATAATTATAGTACAAGTTAGATAAGCACGATGTCCCTTCTATTTCTAAGAAATCCCTCCTCCATTTATGTAGTAGATCTCGCAGGAATATTGCGGTTGGCAAACTTTGTCCTTGCGCATGGAAACTCATCATTAACCGTCATTTATTTCGGGCCCAGCTTAATATATACGTTGTACAAATAGGTATCCTTTGCTTGTGCCGGCCTCTATTACTATTTTAAAAGGCAATCGTCGTTTTGGACGATCTTAACTCGAAGCGTGCGTCACCTTGACTATGTTTATTTAGTTGCAGAAGTCCTTTAGGTACCTAGGCGCACACGGTGACTAATCCTTCACCGCTGGCCGAATTCCAAGTTTACGTTTGCGCTACTGTCGTTTGTTATGATTTAAAAACGTCGACTGCTCGATGGATACAAACCTACGTGCGTTAATGAAACATGTGTATTAGAACGTCGCGGGAGATAATCATGAGTGGTTCTTTGGGAGAAGTGTTATTCGTATGATGTTTAAGAATATAGAAACAAATGCTCGGGATAACAATCTCAATTAAGATTCTAGGTCAGATTGATGATAGTTCATGACCAGAGATTGTTAACGATGGATGATTAATTGAGTTGTTGTTCTTTGGGCTATTTTCCATCGTTTGTTGGATTTTGCTGATCTGACGTTTCGGCAGTTCGTCTACTGCCGTCATCAGAGTAGCTCTGATAAGATATGAGAGCTTTTTGCTTGCCAAATTCATTACTGACAACTGATCTGGCAAATATATCCGAGAACCAAATTTTCTAACAACTTCATTGCTCGTGTGAGATTTGAACCCGGTCTCGAAATTCCGAATATTTACTAATAATCTAGCACACTAACCACTCAGTTAATTGAGGGGACAGGAATTAGTTTCTTAAACCTGTATTTAAGCTACATACGCAAACCAGTGCCCAGAGCGTGTTGCGCACTGGTATGGGCAGAGCTTTTTATTCTGTCTCCCGTATCCTGTCGCCGGTCTTCTACTTATGCTGTTTCTAATCATTGGTAACCAGACATCTTTGATTTCTAGGGTTGGTGTGCTTATGGCATTTGCTGTTGTGGCCATTTATGCTGCTTCTTTAAATTTTATCTTGATTTAATGCTCCTCTCTTGCTAAGATTGTCGCTTTGTCCCATTCAATCCTGTGTTTTTCTTCCCAAGAAGAAGATGGTTTTCGTTATCCGGCTTCGTTTTGATTAGGGTATCTCTGATCGTGTTTGTTGTTGTTATAGCTGTCCTAACCTTGTATTTGTTGCCTATTCTCCTGATCTTTTCTGGCCTTTCACGTACGAGATTGATGTTGTGCACAACTTATCTTGCCGGTCTGAGTCTTGGTGCTGCTGTAAAACCTGATTCTCTCTTGCTTCTGCCAGCGTCTTCTTCGTATAACCATTCTTTTTCAGTGTGTGGGTTATGTCGTGGAACTCCTTTTTCCTATCTTGATCTTCTGAGCAAATGTTCTGGCTCTATCATATAAGCATCTGGCTACTCCAACTTTTACATTGTTCGGATTGTTGGATGGAAGATTTGATAGTATTCTGATCCACAGCTCTTTCAGTATATTTAATTATTATAACCAAAGGACGTTAAAGTATAATTCATTCACAGATTATACACAAACTCTGTCCACTCTTTCATGTTCTTCGTTGCATTCTTTGCTTCAACCCAAGTTCGTCCCCGATTTGCGTTGTTGTCTTCCGATCGTTTTCAAGAAGAATTGCTTTCTCACTCGCTCATTCCCAATTCTGTCTCTTCTTGTGATGCCTTTAACTGCTCTTAAATACATCATTTCTAATGGCTGAATTGTAATTTTCTGTTGATTGTGTAGAACCCAGCCCTTTGGATGGCTTTCAAGAGTGTCACATACAGGTCCTTTCTCACTTGCTCATTCCTAACTGTCTCTTTAGCTTTGTTGGGTTTTCTACTATTTCTATTATTTCTGCATCGTACTTTCTGTTCTTTTGCATCATCACTCCATCGTCTAGGAAGGTGTTTTCCGAAATTTCGATTGTGTACATGTTTCTATACTCTACATGAAGTTCTTTTTTTGTACTTTAGCATAACTTCTAACACATCGCTAAACACACCCAATATCGAAGAGCATCGGAGTTAACACACGCTTCTACATTCACTACATCCTTAGAGAAAATCTTCCGATTTTAACTTTTCTGTTCTTAGAATTTGATGGCACTTTCATGTTTTATCATATTTTTAATGAGCCCCAACACGTAAAGGTCACACGATTACTTTCGAAGATACCATCATTTTAATTTAGATCTTCAAAACAAGGCGACGAACATAATAGCTATAATATATCGTCGGCAATTCCAGAAGACGAATAGTGGGCAAGTCTAAAACGCGTCAAGCATAATTCAAAACCTCCAGAAACTGCCTGCATCTTTTTAATTAAAAAAGTCCTTAGACGACGACGAAACATAACCCTCTTCCCTTGGCCTCTGAATCTTTTTATCTCCTCCGCTGACATACGCACTATTTCTCTCTCCTCTGCCACGTTGTCTTAAGGAGGCATACGGAATAAATTTCTCGTTATATATGTATACCGTTTCGCCCGTTAATTTAAACGCCGCATATAATGAAAAGCCGGTTTCGGCTGCATTACTACAGATATATAATAAACAATTGTTTGTATGTGAGCATATATGTGCGATGCTGAACTTGCTCCAGGTCTCTCGCATTGCAGTTGAGAGAAAGGTTGAACACATTCTCCGTAAAACTGTGTAACCGGCTGCCCAGCTATCCGTCTGTCTCTTTTGAACATTATTTGCCTATCCTCGTCGTTTTCTCAGCGTGGACGCCGTCTTTCGTCTCTCTCATCCGTACGATGCGTTTTAAACAAGACAATTTATAGCATTCGCTGCTTACCTTAAGCCTTATTACACGTCTTCTATGCAGCGCTTTAAGAAAGAACAAAACCTTTGCTTTGCAGAGCGATGTAGAACGGTAATACATACGCGAAATGCTCCGGAGAAATAAGCAATAATCAAATATGAAATATATATTTAAAAAAATATATAAAGCTAAACAAAAAAATTAAGTTCTATGAAACGACGTTAAGGGGAAAAATGTTTTATCCTTTTTAGCGCGTTTTATGAAAGCTTTCTTTTCTTAAGTAAACTATAAAAAAAAATTAAAAAAGCCCCCCTCCCCGCCTTATCTAAAAAATTCTAGAATAAAAGAAAAACGGGAGCCCCCCTTGAAAATTTAAGTTTTGAAAATATTTGAAAAAAACGGATCCCCTTTTTTTAATCTCTTAAAACTACTTGAAAAAAATTTAAAAAGGGGGCCCCCTCTGAAAATGTAAGTCTTAAATATGATTGAAAAAAATATATACAAATATAATTGGAGGGCCCCATATTATTTGTTATTTTTTAAATTTTTATAACCATGAATTTTTCTTTATTCTAAAGTTTTTAGTTGTTTTTTTATTTTTATTTAAAATCTAGTTCGGCATATATCCTAAATTTACACACTTTTATCCGCAACGTAAAGTTAGTCTGGTCCCCAGCTTGGACACTTTGATTATCCCTCAGTGTACTATCAGCTCCAACCATAATATCGTGCGTCTGCCAAGAGTGTAACCGACCGCTTCACGTTCAACTATAACATTACCATGACATTACTTATAGAACGTGAAGCGGTCGGTTACACTCCTGTCAGACGCACGACATTATGGTTAGAGCTGATAGTACATACAATGTTTTTCCAGAAGTATTTCTATCATATGTAATCATTCAAACAAAATACTTCCGATTTTGTTTGCTTCTTAATATATGTAATTTAGCGATGAAAGTAATCTCAAATGTGCAAATATGTAACAATAAAAATTATAAAATTTCAATTGTAATTTTAAACTATGATGAATCTACAAATGTGGTTTTTACTGTGTACTCTTCGAGAATATAAGAAGGTCGGATGTGAGTTACACCCTAAGCGTTTCGTTAAGCAACTAATGTGATGGTAGTCTGTGACTGACGTAGACAACACAATATGCATTGTTTAAATTTCCAATTAATCGTATTTGTAGAGTTACAACAAAATTTAGCATTTATATGCAACCTTATTTAAAAAAAAAACCCTGTAATTTCTCAAATATAACTCATAAATTGTACATAGGTATTTACACATCTAATGGAAGCGTTTCATATATTGATACCAAATGCACATATTCTTATTTGTATAAATATCGTTGTAGTATTACTCGTTGATATACGTACATACCACAAAAATCAGAGAGTGGTGAATCACTTACCTAAAACAAAGAAAATTAAATGTATTTAGAAAATATATTTAGATATTACAACGTTTTGTGCAAGGAAAAATATATGTGTAATAAAGACAGAAGAACCCAGTATACATAAATGTATATAAGTTTCAATTAAATAATACCATAGAAGCTTGGTTTTTAGATAACCAACTCATCAATTTCATAGAAATATTCTACTAGAAACCGCTCTAAAAAGAGAATCCTCTATTACTCATGTTTGTCTTTGCAATTATTATACCTGACTTAAACGACCCATTACTATGTTGATTGCCTATAATTAATAACCCTAACCCTAATCAAGTTGAAATTACTAATAATTACAGGACACCAAATGATGGTGTCGTGTTGCGGATTTTAAACCGTCTAATTATCATTAAGACGAAACATAAATTAATGAGAAATTCTGTTAGAATATTGCCAATCCGATATTCCTATGACTAATTAATTTCTAGCTAAAAATAGCTTGGATTGTAATCTCGCCTATTTTAACAATACATAAATAGATCGTACAAACACGATTATAGGTATAGTAGACACATATCTAAAATAAATAGTTTTACGACGGTAAATATTTTAACATAAAACTCATCACTCATTAACGCGTTAGAATATAATTTTCATGCGTTAGCGAAAAACACACAATACTCTTCTTCGTAAATAAGGACATACCGGTTTTCTAACTTAACCTATTTTACAATAAGAAGCAATTACATGGAATAATAATTTCATTATGTGCATTAGCTATAATTTCATGCCTACAACTTGTTATAGTATTATTTTGTTTTTTCTTTCTTGTCATGTTAATATTTTATTAATCAATTACATTCACGGAATTTCACTGATGACACCGAATGTATTTTTTTTTTGATGAAATGATATGTTTGCCCAATTGCCACAACCCAGAATGATTTAGAACGAGAACCCGGTGATTCCTCTAAGCGTTCGTAACGGCTAACTACGGCGAACTTCGTTTTTACGAAGGCAGCCTTAAAGTTAAATATATATAGTTCCTGGAATAAATAAAATACTATAAAACTCAACAGAAAAATAACATCCACTTGTTTTCCGATAACGTATTGTTTCATTATTTGCACTGAATGTCAATATTATTCCAAGAAAAATATATATAAAAAAAACAGACATTTATAGTATTTATTATTGTTACAGTAATTTTCTAAGTTGAAAGACGTAAGTACATACGCCAAGCTTATCTAAGATTAATAGATAAGGTAACAGAGAATAGACAAAAAAAAACATAAAATTATTAGTTTAATTATTATGTTGGTGGTTGTGATAAATAAAATATAATTATCTCTTAGCGTATGTTGTGTTGATTTATTGACACTTGAAAAAATCTTTACAATTTTTCATTTTTCAAAGCTATTTTCCAAAGGATTTCCAAAAAATCAAACTTAAAATATTTATTGTAACTGTTTTTCTTATACTTATTTTAGGATGAAGAAAAATATGGCTTTCTCTAGTGTAAAAGATGTCCATCAATTGGTATAAAAAACGATATAACATATAAGAATCTACTTGCGTCTCATATATACACATATATACATACAGGGCGTTCAAAAATATCGGCGCACTATGCCAATATTGTTATTATTGATGCTACAAATTAGATCAAATTAGCAAAAATACAATGTTTTTAGTGCTGATTAAGATACAATTAAGAAAGAAACAGGTATTATTTATTAAAGAATAAAATTTGCAGAAAGAAATCTTGGGAAAGTAAATTTTGATTTTATGTTTGTACTTCAAAACTCTGATAATTTATTGCATTCATAATTAGTGTAAGAGTGTGCAAGTTAAATACACATTCCGTTATACTAAATATTATATTTTATGAACAATTAATTCATTATTTCTTTTGTCCGTTTCCATATTACTAATATTAAAAATACGTTTTATGCCACATATAAAAGTATTTAAACAAAACTTCTTACATCTTTGAAAATTTCATAATTTATTGTTTTCATATAAATCAGGTTTTTTAAAATTAATTTTATCGGTAAACATTATACCAGAATATGTACATACATAAATTGCATTTCCCTTAATCAGATTTTGAAATGCAAGATTATGTATGTATCACGAAATCTAGAAAATTCTAAGATTGTATTTAAAAGATAAAGTTATCACACAGTAATTATTTAGATTTACCACAAATCACGCGCAACAAATAATATTATTAGTTTCGTTGTAAATATAAACACTAAAGGAAGTTGAAATCGAAAACAACTTTATGAAGAAATATGAGGTTAGCATTAGCTGGGTTGTCAGGCAAATAGTTAGTTTTAAAAGTTACTAACATATTTTCTTTGAAATGTTTTAATATCACAGATTTGGTATATTCATTAGTGATAGATGCTAAAGAGCATTTTTCGGCGATATCTTATCAGGTTTATGGTGTGAATGCGAGCATTAATATTTCGATAAATGCCTGTTTTTCCAGGTATTAAGCAAACGATTATCCTAAATGCAATAAAAATTTTCCATTGAAGTAAAATCCAGAAACAAAAAAAAATCCGTTATCATATCTGGTCGAAAGCAAGCAAATATTGTGTTGTCTTCGAAGATATAAATATGCAAATTTTCAAATCGATAGGGCATTCAAAGTGAGTTAAAATTGCGCAGGTTAAATACTTACTGCATACATGCAGAGAGATCTAGAAAGATTGTTTCTTATAAAAAAACTATTTTCCTCAATTAGATATCATAATTTGATGTTCCGTAGTATTGGCGTTTGTAGCAGCTGTGACAATCATTATGGCTCTCACTGTACATAAAAGTCAAATGAATATAAAGCTTTCAAAAATACAGTTCGAGAACACCATTCTTTCTCTCTCGAGTAAGCAACAACGCTTCAATTTAACAGCGGTAACACTTCAATAACTAAATCGTTAATCACACTTTATATACCGGACGATATGTCACGATTGTCTGGCGAAGAAAGATTTAAATTAATTTAGGAGAAGTGGAAGAGGAAAAAAAAGACAATCGGGAACATCTCACTCTTCCTTTGTTTTGTTATTTTATTTCCTCGTCCAATTTTTTCATGTCACGACTACCGTTGACAATGAGAAAGTGCCATCAAGAGCTGTTGTTCTTTCGGTTGTAACGTACTCGTCATCCAAGTCCGCCTTATCCTGATTGAAACAATCGCTCAAAGTATATAGCGGTTCTTATTCTCTCGCCTTGGTAAGGCTTTTTGTTTTTTATCGGTCGTACGAAGAAAATAAATCCGCAGTCGTGATTCCGGAAGCACAATGGATTTATGTACTTAGCGGAGGGAAATATTTGCGCAGATCTTCTTGTAAAATACGGAAATAAATAAACTGAAGCCAGGTAGGATTTTGTAGGATTCGGAGGTGGTAGAAGCTTGGGATGAAATACTATTTTAAAGAAATTTTATCAAGTTGAAGACCTAAAGGACTCTCAAAGGATAAATATTGATTTTCTTCATTGTTTTAGATTATATAATAATTATAGAAACTTTCTTCTATGTGTCTTGTACCATGCCGTAAAGGAATTAAAAAAAAAGCTATTCGCTCTCATCTCTTTCACTTTTTGCCAAGTTCTTAATAATGCTTACGTTCTTAGTGTCAGAAAAGTTTCTGCTTCAAAGACCATTTGATAATGCTGAAGTGAGGGAATTCTTTTAATATTTTTAATGGTTATTAGATCAAATCTCGCAAAGTGGCATGGGAAATAAGTGCAGTCGTGGACAAAAGTTTATGTATACATCACACAAATTGCCGATTTTTACAGAACAAAAACACTTTATATATATATATATATATATATATATATATATATATATATATACCAGGGAATTACAAATCTCATCCTGCATCATATACGACAAACTAAACACCAAGAAAACAAAAACACGGCCAGAATTAGACATCCATAAAACGGTGATTAATTTGTCTAAGGTGCAACTGATTAACGACCAAACTGTTATACTGGCCAAACGATTGAAGTTCGCAGTTGCATATCTAAGGAGGAGATCACTACCCAAGTTAAACGAGCTGTCCGAAATCTACCAGCAGAGGAAGCAGAAGAAATTAGACACGAAACCTGCCGGATCCTTTAGAAAGCCAACCCTGAAGCGAAGAGCACCACTAAAACAGAGAGAAAAGCACCTAAAAGAAGACATGAAAAAATGAAGATATTGTCGTTACATGTGCCGATAAAGGTAATACCAATACCATAACAATGGACCGAGAGAACTACAATGAGAAGATAAAAACATTACAGGACCCGCATCACTAGAAACAGAAACTGAAAAAGGACCTAACATTGAGGATGGTACGAGAAACAAGTGAAGCGATCAAAGACTCATCGATCCCGAAAGGGGAGCAAGCACGGTTACCACCACCAGAACCCCTACGACTTTACGGGTTACTGAAGATACATAAAATTGACATATCGTTACACTATATAACTGTATCGTTGGCACCATAATACTGTATACAACAACTCCACAGTTCTATGAACAAAATTCCAGTTACTAGTCTTTGTTCCTAGTTAAACTTTCATTTTTAATTTCATGCTCAATTTTCTCATTATTAGGGGATAATCTATTTAAAAGTGTTTAAAAATACTGGACGAGAAAGGTAGTTTGGAAAGAGAAATCAATAACAGAATAGCAAAAACAAATAAAATCTATAGAGCTTTATACATATAGCACCTGTCAACAAAAAAGAAATAAGCAAAAGAACAAAGATTAAGATGTATGAATCAACACGTATCTACTCCCTAGAATTCTGGCCTCTAACAGAAAAAAAAAACTGAAAGGTGAAATACAAGTGTGCGAAATGACAACCTTTATAAAATAGAAAAATTTCGTCGATTTTTGCCTTCCAGTTCATGGTTAGCCTTTTAGTATATATTAAAGTGTACCAAAGTTAGGCAAATAAGAAATGGGGAAATCAGACGCCGTTTAAAGGTAAAACGTGTAATCAGCAAAATCTAGGCACAACAACCCAGATGATTCGGTGATGTATCCAGAATGGGAGAGGAAAGACATTCGAAAATTATTTGGGAAACTAAGTACAAGATAAACAGGCTAGGGGCAGACCCAGAGCAACGTGGAATGAAGGAATTCTAGCAGACAGGAGCATTTCATGGACTCAAGCAAGGACCATGACTACACACAGAACACAGTGGAGAAGATGATGATGATCTTTAGATTCATCTCCACAAATCATGGATTCCATATTACCAAAATACTTTTGGCATTTCTCTAATGTCGTGTCAGAGTTATATTGCAAAAGAGTGCATAAAATAAAAATATGTAATTAAGCGTTATTGCTAAGAAGTTATAATTACAATTAAATCCTATCAGCAACTTCATAGTCACTGAATATTTGCACTAAAATCATTTTGTGTTGTCAGTTTTGGTCAGAAACCTATATCACCTCATATTAATATAAATACGTCATTTTAAACATTATTTATCGTCGAAATAAAAATGATATTACGCCGTGCTAATTATAGGCCTGACTAATTGCTTATGTATACATTATCCTTGCATACACGTAAATCAATAAATAAAAAAAGTACATCATTCATTGTTCGCCCGGATTTTGGTTGGCTGGCGCCGGGTTTTGTGTGCTTGATCACTTAATACCGTCCACTATACATTCAAAATCTCGAAATGAAATGCACAAATACCACATACGAAAAGGATACGATATTGTTAAGAGACTTTCCTATAATCCGTCATCGTATCACGAGGCGATTTGTCAATGTCGATATTCGATCAAGTTAAACGTTTCGTTTAGAATGGCGGGAATAAATGATGCATTCGTAATTATGACCTCCTACTATCTTAAGGTGTACGTCTGCTGAAGAAGGGGCTATCTTTCTTCTGTTAGTTCCAGTTTGTTGTGGTGCGAACAAAAAAAGGATTGTACCATCTAGAGAGGAGTTTGAATAATGAAGACCACACGTGATATGTTTGTATAAAAAATGTTCCAACTGTTTTGGTTTAATCGTTTAGTCATAGGTAAACAGGTAAAAAAATGGTAAGGTAATGTGTGCAAGTCAATAGCATTTATATAATTGATAGTAGTATAGCTATGAGAGTTCTGGAACAAAATCCCATAAGATTTACACAGGGGTCTAAAGTCACTTTTCCGCCATCTTGGATTTCATGAGGAGTTGGGGAGAGATGGGGGAAATAGGGAAGCCCGAGCACATCTCAACCGTTCAACTGCAACGGGTAGCCGTTCAATTATAACCGATAACCGTTCAATTGCAAAGGTGGCCGATATATTGGAACATCCATCCGTTGCAATTGAACGGTTATCTGTTAAAATAGAACGGCTGGCCGATATATTGGAACAGCCACCCGTTGCAATTGAACGGCTATCGGTTATAATTGAACGGCTACCCGTTGCAGTTGAACGGTTGATATGGGCTCGGGGTCCCCTATCTCCCCCACTCCTCATGAAATCCAAGATGGCGGAAAAGTGAAATTTAGTGGGATTTTGTTCCAGAACTCTCATAGCTATACTACTATTGATATTGCAACTGTAGCACGCATGCGCAAACCTAAACAAACCTATCGTTCTTACTTATTGTTCAAAATAAATTCTGCAAATATAATTTGTCCGTTTTTTCTTTATATAATTATCTAAATGAAATATTAATTATTTATAAATAAGGTCCCACTAATTTTTAATTCAATATTATCATACGAAACCCATAAACACCGCATACAAGGTAATCTTCATGAAAATTACAGTCACAACTTTGTAACAAACCATTTCCTGCATCAAAAAAAACCAATTACTCCTTTGTATTTGTTACCTTTGCCGAAACAGCATGCTCTAACACAAATACTAATGTATGTATTCAGGTGTTCGAGAAACCATTTATTTCTACACCCACTTACGTATTAGATACTGCGTTACGCACAATATATTTATATTCACTTGTTATTGTTATCAGACCTAATATCATGCGGCTACTGTTTGGCTTATTTTAGGCACAAAAGTTTGTATGTTCAGTACACAAATGTTCCCGTGAGTTGTCGACTTGTGTGAAGTAAGAGCAGTATATCAAGGTTTCCTGTGTGTGCGTGTGTGTGTTTGAAATTATACAATCGCGGTCATAAAAGATGCAGGCAGGCATCTGTTTCATAAATCTTCTGCAAGTAATACGGGTGGGTAATGATATCTAGTAAACCTGGAAACTTTCCAGTTGATAAGTTAGGTAGGGATTAGTTACAACAGCGCCGCCAATTGTGCTGAACTATCACTCCGTACTATCGTTCTACAAATTTCATCGCGCCTTGTGGCGCAGAAGTTCCGCCAATTTTGAAATATTAAATCTTTTGAAAGATCATTTTATGGACCTGATTATACGACGTAAAGGGGTCGTTTCTATTAATTAAAATAGCTAGATATAATTTTGTTTTAAAGATATTACCATAAATTTAAATAAATAAATTGATGCATACAACATCGCCGCCAATTGTGCTGAACTATCACTTTGTACTATCGTTCGGCAAATTTGATCGCGCCCTGTTGCGTAAAAAATCCGCCAATTTA